>OMNW01024367.1:0-36443 GCA_900303245.1 Selene dorsalis
GCAGAAAATGTATAATTTTGGCCCTTTACTCACCATAGATTTGGTTTTGAAAGTTTGACACATTTAATATGTGTCATTTAATCTGATTAGTTCAACCCCTTTCAGTACTCTGGGTATGAGGCAATGCAATGAGGTAAACGCACACTGTTTGCACTGCAGGACAGAAAATGCAGGGCATATGGCAGTTAAGGCCACTGGCTATTCTAATTTAGTTCATTACAAAATTGCTGATGCACGATGTTGCCTTTAGCAAGGTACTTCTAATGACCCTGGATGTTGTTTAAACTAATGTGATAACCAAAGAAAAAAACTTAAACAATAGTTAAAGGTCCTATATTTCACACCTTAGTTTCATGTGTTGCTTCACAAGCATAAATATTTGTGGTTTTAAGAACCAAAGATCATGTCAGTGCAATTTTACATCTCTCTCAGGATCCTCTCTGGAGCCAATCACAGGAGAGGCTCTGATTCTCTCTTTTGATTGGTTGACTGTTTATTATAAAAAATATATATATAACAGGTGTCAGGTAAACAGTCAGGTAAACCCAATCCTACAAGTCTGGATGGTAGGTCCAGGGTGGCGGGGCTTGGGGTGTGACTGAGAGCCATTAGTCTCTGAATACAGGTGTATACATTTCTTTGTGGACAGCATTTTGACACTTGCACAGTAATAATATAGAACCTGGGCCTGCTTTATATAAAAAAGACATTGAAATATCACTTCACACATTATGGAACCTTTAAAATGTGAATTCTTTTACTAAGAAACTTCGCAAAATACATAAATGAGATGCTACTGAGACTACTGAGGTATACCTACATTCAAGTTGTGTGAAGAGTGTTTTGGACCACATTCGTCCACATCGTTGTACATATATTCAGATCGGGTTTTACAATTTAACATGGTAGAAAGTTTCGAATTAAGATTTATTGGAATAGCACAGTGTCTGTAAAAGTCACATCTGTTTGTAACAAATTAGAAAAATTGAATGTAGAAGCCAAGAAGAACTTTGCAGCTAATGCAGTGAGTTTGGTCAGCCATCTGATATTTGCCCACATGAGTATTTGTACTTTCTTATGTAATGCTCCCTTTGTGACTAACAGTGCCTGAGCTGAAACAGCATGGAAAAGTTCTTTGTTGAAAAGGAATGAGAGAAAAATAAAACCTGTCAGACTGAAGAAGCTCCATCACATCATGAAGGATCTTCTAATAACTACACAGCTGCAGCATCCTGCTCTGTGGCTGACTTCGCTTACAGTTGCAGGTGGTAATATCACACTATGGCCATGCTGTGGACGCTTTAAATACCACTTCAAGTGACATATCTAATTTTCGATTTGGTCACACTTATATACACTGAAATAGAAAAAAATGTGAAGAATACGATCGTTCATGTGGATTTATGAACTTAAAGTCATAACTTATATCCACAGCTTGATATTTTTTTTATAAGTTCACGTAATATTGTTATTCCACCTCTGTTATTCCCATGAGTCATCGCTGGCTGACTGCTCTGAATGATCATTGAGGTGAAAAGCAAAAAGCTGCCATAGAATTTGGAGTCATGCATCATGCAGTTGCAGTGTGACAGTTTACTCCCACTCGCATCTCACAGTGCTGCCACCACGGACATACGTGCACACACACACACACACGCACACACACACATTCACACAAACTAATTTTCTCTGATGGCAAAGAAAGCCTGCTGTGATGAAGACAGCCACTCTGAATCAATTCTGCAGATCCTTACAGTCTTGAAACATTTACAGCAAGCAGACGGCACTCAACAGCTCAGGTGGCACACGGAGCACGAGATTTTCAGAGAGCTGCTGCTAGGAGAATATAACAAAACAGTTTCCTGGGTCAATTGAATTTGAGGTTCTCGTCTCTCTCAGTCAACTATTTTTCTCTTTTGACACTTTGAATTCATGTGCTGCAAGCTCATTTTAGTGATATTTCATCAGCAGAAATTCTGACCACTTCAATTAAGACACAAAGTTTCCCTCACATCAAAGTACAAGTCCCACAGAGAAAGTCAGAGAAAGTCTGATACCCACACCAAAGCATTTTCAGCTCTTTTACGTGAGTGATAACAAAACTGTCCTGTATGAGGCCTCAGAGGCATTGTATTTCCCTGTTAATGATGCAATGATATCATCCAAATTTGCATACATGCATAATTCAACCAACCACCACCAACCCAAGCCAATTATTATTTTTTTAATTTAGAGAAATTTAGAGAAACATTACCATCATTTCTCAGTGGAGTATCATGTGTGACATTATGGTTCACATCACACTAATACTGTTTAATAGCTCTTAGTAACAGTTGGTCAATGCCCAAAATAAATAATCAGTTATTACGAGTTGAGCAGTCCAAATGCAGCATTTAATTTGTGGATGACTGTGATGTCCCAAAAACTCAGGATTCAAATATGCTCACATTTTAAAGAACGTAATGAATATTTCTATATGTCCTATAGTATTTCACCTACAACCCGTCCACTGTTAACCAGAATGTTCATTTGTATGGCTCAGTCCCTCTGACTCATCCAGCAGTGACAGCATATAACTGCAGTCCACACGTCACGTTTCCCTCTCAAACATTTTTTATTCAAACTCCTTTCACTAATGTTTTTATATATCAATGGCATGAGGCTGTGGTGGAGTCTACAGATACTGAGCCACACAAATGAATTTCCCTTGGGGGATTAATGAAGTCATTCTTAGTCTTATTTACTCTATTATGCCTTTTCCACTACACAGTTACAGCCCTACTCAGCTTGACTCGACTCGACTCGGTTCAGGTCCTTTTCCTTTACAGCTGAGTACTTCAGAGCTTCTCCTCAACATGGGCGGGGTCGTCGTAGCACGGCTGCTATGGTCTCATCGTCTTGCTCTCTTTTTTTTGATCCCCTCGTCAGCTCCAAACACACTTGTTTGCACCTTAAATACGGACCACTAGTGGAAAAGGGCCATATGGTCCACTCTTTTCTAAAAGCGACATGAGGCCTTCAGGGCTTTTTTGGATATTGCCACATGGCTAGCATTAGCATTAATAGTTTTTACTCAGCAGTGTAGAGGAAACACTGTGAGTTCAGCATCAAACTTCATTCCTTTACTCACCACCAGCTGTCTTCAGTCATGGAAAGCACCGTCAATGTTAACTGTTAGCTATAACGTGTGTTTTCTTTAATTGAAGTTAGCATGCTGACCAGCAAGCCACCTGTGCGCTCTGTGAGAGATGTGCCCTGAAGATGTAGCAGTGTCCAGAGGGTGGATCACCTAAAGCACTACTCCCCAGAAACCACGTTTGGCTGCAGAGAACATTTTACAAATAACTTTTTAATTACTCCACTCTTCACAACCTATCCAGTAGTTTTTATTTTCATATGAAAAACTAGTGTTGATAGTTGTTTCTGTTATCATTACACCAGTTACATACAGTCTATCTAGATACGTTCCAGAATTCACACAATATGTAACGGTCTCTTCTCAGTGCTGCTCTATTTATATTTTGACAAGCACCATGACTGCCCTGAGAGCACAAGATGTCGTTGCGCTGACAGGGTCAGGGTGCTGCACCTGCCTGAGTGCAGCACTGCTCTAATAAAGTAAGAGGAAAAGGTGTGTATGAGACCCCAAGCATTTCAAACACTCAAATTCAACTTTTTCAATGAAAGCCTCACTCACTCACAACCAGTCTGAGGAGCACAGTCCAAAAACAACACAAATCTCCCACGTGCACAGCACACCTTCACGCCTTCATGTAGGACTGATTGACAAAACCTGCCTTTGGGTTCCTTAAAAAAAGAAATACAAGATCTAATCACAAGACTCAAGTCAAACAAATACAATTTGAATTGACCTTTTTTAGTGTGAAGCCAGAACATGACACAGCAGAGATAATTAGGGCCGCTCCCAATTTGATGGCGGCCACTGGGTCACCAGGAGAGATAGAGGAAATGTAATAAAATCATGGGGCATGAAATGAAGTTTGCCACATTATCAGTGCTGAGGAACCACCCACACAACCCTGCTGCTGCTACAACAGAGTCACTCCCCTGCTGATTGGCTCAGAGCTAAGACAGCGCTCACAGTGTGAATCAGTGCAAGGCTTTACTGTCCTTTTGTAGATCATTATCATGGCATTACTGCTTAAAGAGAGAGTTAATCTTGTGGTGTGATTGTTTTGATTTGACTAATTATTTGTATTTTGAATAAACCTGAGGAGGCTTGCAGAGCTGTATGAAGATATTATTTTTGTTCTAATATTGGATGCTCTTGGGGTTCAAGTAACTTTCAGTGAAATGAATGAGGTGTTGCTTCTGAGCACAGAGACCATTTCTCCTGATACGCAAGATTCCTGTTTACAGTAAACTGTGCTAAGCTGCAAAGCTTTGTGATTCCATGGGGAAACTACACGTCCAGTCAAACTGCCCCTGCTTTCCTCTGATTGGCTTGCTCAGTGGAGGCGCACGTGTGCTTGTTTACCTTGTGTTGTTAAATACATACCAGTCAGCTTTACAAAGATGGCTAGCTACGAGTTGAGTCCATACATGTTGGACACTGAGTCTGACCTACAGTCTTCATCTTCTTTGGGGAAGGAAAACAGTTGCGATTTTCCATATAGACGCCAGTTGGGGGCGGGCATCGCCCACTCTGAACTTGCTCTTCAGTGGTTCACCTAGTAGAACACCTACCACATGGACCTACAGTCCTGACCGCAGTGGCCATGGGTTTGAGTCTGACCCATCACCCTTTGCTGCATATCATCCCCTCTTTCTCTCTGTCTGACTTTCCTGTTTATATCTCACTGTTTCATCCAAATAAAAGCATAAATCCCCAAAATATATGAGGAAAAAACTAACTCGTCAGAAGCCTGTGGGTGATGTTACAGAGGCTACATCCATCTATATTTACAATTTATGCCAACAACTCACAGACGACCGAGGGACTGCCTGCTATTCTTGCTGATGTGTTGCTATTGCCGTCTTCCTTAAACTTAACTGAATAGTTGGTCCAACAATATACAAAACTATTCTTATCCTTAACAAAGAACTTCATTTTATCCAAACTATAACTGCTCTGGCCTTAACAAAGCAAAGAACAGAGCGACTCCATCAGAGAATGCAGTCTGAATCTCTGAGTCAGATCTGATCCAGTGTCTTCTAGATGTTGGTAACATCTAACCTGGGATCTGAAGGTGAAAGTGAAGGTGAAGATGGTTTGTGTGATGTTTTGTGACAGATGACATAGTCTGTTGAGAACAAGAGGAAATTCAGATCAATGCTGTGAGAGAAGAAACTGCACTGTTCTAACTCTGTCAGTAATTTGTTCTCATATTAATATCCAGTTTTCTCCTTGAGAGCTGACTTCTACTATCACAGCAGGAGAAATTTAGTGGATGTGGGGGAGGGAGGAGATATGAAGGAAATGCCAGCAAATGACAGAGTAATTTGGAAGGATAATGCTCATTATTTTTCTCTGCATGCGTGGTTTGAACTTCTGGATGTGTATTCCACTGTAATCTGGCGTCCAACGTTCTGGAGTTGCGTATCAGGAACATCCACCGTGTGGTTTAGCTGCTAAAGACGACACTGATGGGACGACATTTTGCTCAAGTCAAAAGCACAGCTCTGCGGCAGCTGGCAACATTATGATCATTAGCATAAGCTGAAATCTCTCTTCATGTGCTCTCCCTTCCCTTTACCCCTGGACCATTCATGATTAAAACATCAAGAAGGAGCTTCGGCTCAGTTTGGTGACACTCTGTCCTTCCCAGGATCCTTTATAGGGCGTGAAGACTTCACTAAATACCTACCCATTCCTTTCAACAAGACATATGTGTTGATGCAGTGTGAGTACTGCAAGGTGTGTGCAAGAAATGCCACCCAACCAACAAGTCTTTTTAGCTTATTGACAAAACTGGCTGTTTGTTGTTGCCTTCCCAAATGACCCTCAAGATCATTATAAGAGCTTTTATATGACGTGTCCTGATCAGCCGACTCAGTATTGGTGTAGTGGAGGGAAACTGTCTTCACTCAAACTAACTGACACTGAGTTATCATAGGATACAAGATACACATTACAGACTTGAGTGTCAAACCAGTGACCAAACTGTTGTCAAGACCATTGTTGTCACAGACAAACTCAAGTCATTATGTATGACAAAATGACCAGTACAGTTGTTTTAATGGTAAGGAGAGTCTTGTTGTTTTTTCTCCTTTCCAGTCCAACCCTTGATGTTTCTCTTTATCCTGGCCACAACTGATTTTTAATCATTAACAACCACAACCACGTGTCTAAGATTGTAACTGTGATGATAAAGGTCCTGTAATCTCATCAAAGTACTTATTTTACCTCATACCTTTGTTTTTGTGCCTAAAATGACCAAAGACTGTACTATGGAAATGGCACATCATAACACTGTCACTAAACAACATGTTGTGGTATTTGTATTGGGTTGTTTTGTCTTGTGTGTTATGTTTTAGCAGAAGTTGAGTCAGGTTAAACTTATTTGCAGGACAATCCTGCATTTATTTTCATGGCCTTCAGGGCCTTTGCCAATGTAGGGGTCTCATTGAGATGTTCAAAGTGCTACTCCTTATCTGATTGCACGTCTTTTTTGTCTTTACACTCAGTTTGCGTCATGCACATAAAAGTAGCTTTTCTGAGCAAGTTTTTTAAATATTAAATCTTCATGGTAAAAAATTCAAGTCTTCCTGTTTGATCTGCCTTCAAGCTGAACTTCCTGGTTTCATCTTCTCACCGGTACCTGTAACAACATGCTTACACCGTCATAGACAGTGTTACTGTCAGTCTGAATGCAGCCCCATTGTCACTGCTCCCTCCAGCTGAAGAATAACATGGCAGCCACTGGGAGACAACAGGGTCCTGGTGTGTGGCCTCTCTGAGGGGGATGAAGTTGCACAGTAAATGAGGGGGCGGGGTGGATAGAGGCAGAAAGGATGTATTGAGGGAAGAGAAGAGTAGGCAGGATGATAATGACTGGGAGGATGGGGAGAGGCACATGGCATTTTCTTTTGCACCATTAGAGAGAAGGGGTCTGAGAGATCCCCCTCAGGGCAGAGGTAGCACAGTCATCAATCTGCAATGTTAACACAGGGTTACAGGAAAGTATGTAATCCAGAGAACAGAACCAACCCCCGCCTGAATACTATTCTGGTTTCCTGATGTTACAGAATTCCCCCTCCCCCCTGCATCTGTGCCAGGAGTATGTCCTCATTTGTGGACTGGGGATATTAATGCTTACATGACATGCATGCACGCTCCACTGCATTCACACAAATACACCTATGGCTGTTTTTTTATGGCTGTTCCACTTCATAACATTGTCATGATCTCTCCTTTTATTTCCTGCTACATGCTTCGGGGGACATTTCATTTACATTTCAGCCCTGCTCAGATGGTGACTCACAGGAACTTTTAAGAGGTGATAACAGTGGAGTCTATCAAGGTGAGTCAAGGAAGTGTCAGTGTTCATAAGGACTATTAAAAGAACAAAACAATTATTATTTACTGCCCCATCTGTAATAACTGTTTTATTTCTTCTAACTTCAGATTTGCCCTGAGTTAGCCAGACAGAACCAAAACTTCTTTTAAGTGCAGGTTATGAAACATTTCATGCCAGGGGCTCTTACGCAAGCAATAATATATATACTGAGGTGTCCTGATATAGAAAGCTATAGACAAGGAGAAAGCACAGTCTGTTCCACTGACATCTTCTTTTATAGTTATCCACCCAGCTACTGTACCGTTCATGACACAAGGCAACAAAATGTAACCACAGAAATGGTGAAAAGCAAAGACAACACTTTGACACAACTGTACAGGCTGATGTCAATTAACTTACAGGAATAACAGCTCTAAAACTGGCACATAGATACATCACCCTCCTCTGATTGATTAGGGCAAAACAAAAGAAGGTCACCCCCAATAAATGGCTGACACTGTGCAGGCTACGTTTAACCCATACCAGTTAGTCAAAAACAAGCACCCCCACAGCTGTGCTTCTTGTAATGGATAACTGGCACTTGTTACTCACACAAGCCAACAGGGTGATGATCCACTGGCACAGAAAATGAGTCACCAAAGGCTTCAACAGACAGATGGAGTGAGCCAGGTGTCAGAAAGGTACTAAACCACAGTGAAGCTCTTCAAAGACTGTAAAAACCCTCTTCAGTGAGCTCCACTGAGCTCCTATCATACAGCCTGTTCAAGACGAGTGCGTGGCACGTTTACCCTGCCTTTTCCGTTCTGTATGGTTGTTGATCCAGCCAGCACCAGAGGGAAGGACTCAGATTAATGTTGTTGTAAAAGGGAGTGTTAGCTAAATTCACAGGAGCAGCATTCGGCTGGCTTTGCTTGGTTCAGTGTAAACAAGTTGAGCCAATATAACGCAGTGGCTCCTTAAAGGTGGGGTTGGAGATCTATTTCTGGAGCATTTTTTACTGAATTGCTTGAAATCCTCTTCACACCCCGATCGCAACTAATTAATTGGATGCTTTTTCACAAAAATGAAAAAAGTCAGTCACCTGTGGGACAATCCTGTAAAAACACCATCCTCTCTGAACATCACGTTCAAGATGATTGGATCATGATGTGTCAACCAAGCTGCCAACTCTGTCCCTCCCTCCCTCCTCTGCGTGTACCGCTCTTCGTGCACTAATCGTTGGCATGGTTTACTATGATGTTAGGTGTTTTCTTTCACGTGAATGAGCCATGAGAAAAAGCTGGCAGAAAGTTAGTGATGCTGCGCAGTGAAGCCCTGCTACATGTGACAGCTTCACCGAAAGCCACATTGGGATTACATTGCGGAGCGATCCTGTGCACTGGAGGCGTGGCTTCGGAGAGAAGTCTGAGGAAAGGGGCTTGGACTTCTGACTTGTGTATTGTCAAAATGTGGCCTGCTCAATATGTATTTTCCAGGATCTCCAACCCTGCCTTTAAGAGCAATATTGTGAGGTTCCTGTTTGAAAGGGACTAATGTCTGCATACGGTGTGGTACAGCCTCAAGAGCAGCATACCAATCAAAACAGTCAGCAAATGAGGCACATCTGTTTTATTGAATGGTCTTCACAAGGCCACCTAGGTTAAACACTGCTTTATGTATGCTAACCATGACGGGGACGATAAAGACAGAGAGGAAAATCTGCAATATAGAGAGGAAGGCTGAGGAAGGTCGGCAGGAGGATAGATGGTAATAACAGACACACAAAAAGTCTGAAATAAAAAATAACTGGGGGAGGGGGGGTTGAAAAGAAGCAAGAAAGGAGCAGGATCAGGAAGAAAAGAAAAAGAACAAAATACAAGGAAAAGTCCCAACTGAGAAAAGACATGCTTGGATCACAGCTGTGTGGATCTGCAGCGCTTAGGATAATGAGCCAGAAAAAGCTATGGGAGATGTACAGATTGAAACGAGGAGAAACAGAGAGAAGAAGAACAAGATGGAGAAAAAATGGCTCTATAAGAGGCTCAAAATATAGTGCCAGTTAGCTGCTGTCTCCTGGGAGAGGAAAACATGGAGCAGAGGGAGGAGGAAGATACAGGAGGAGGAGGAGGAAACTAACGTTAAGGGACAGAACACACAGAAAGAGAGTGAAAGGGAAATGCCAAAGGTATAGAGGTACATGCACAAATTATGCTGCAATTAAGTTGGAAAAAAAAAAATCAATAAATCAATAATAAATGATTTCTTGCCGAGAGTAGAGCATTAACTTTGACAGCTATTGTAACTGATTCCTTGGGTGTGTCCAATAGATTCAGTCTGTGAGAGGTGGAGTCAGTCAGTCAAGCAAAACAAGCAAAGGATCCACTAACCACACTTTTACACATTTCACTTACAAGATTTCACTTTTTAACTTTTATAACATTTGCAACATGTTTTCTTTTACCATTACAGGTTATTGATGATAGCTTAATAAAAATATTAGTTTTGCCATACAGGTAAATACACAATATAATAAAATATCCTAAAAGTAAAGATATCTTAAAGAACTTTCTGACGCTTCTGTATTTTCTCATTCAGCAGGTGCAACTAGTCCAATATGAGAGGTGTGACTGATTTTACATACATCATTTAGTTTCAAAAATTGCAGCTGTGAGTCAGACAGACCACTGTGGCACTGGCCTAGAGACTTCACCATTTTTTAGTTCTGCTTGGCTGGACGTCCCTTATCCTTTAGGGATGCTTATTTCTCTTGTAAGTGTTCTGAGATTGTGTGTTTTTAAAAGACACTGTGATGCATTGGCTGCCCTGAAAAACCAGATAGGTGCTGGCATTTAGATAACAAAACTGTTTGGGCTGGTGACATAGAGAAAAAAAATTCAAAAAGTTGAACGGCTGCAGGGGTCGTCCCAGTGACCCATTTGTCTAAGACTAAGACACAGGCCACACTGGCTTAACTTCTGTGCAGTCCAGACATAGGATGCTACATACTGAGATATATGCTACACGCATAGAAATATGTATTATATCTATATTACATCTTCAAACCATAAGACCAGATGCACAAATTTGCAACCAAAGGTTAATCTAACTGAGGATGGACAGGAACAACATTATTCTAACAGATGCAGATCATCATATTACGTATCAGTTTACTTAAACGTCCACGTACATGTGCTGTATCTTGCTGTGAGCAAACAACCAATCCATGAACATGTGGTCCCCTCTTTGTATATCATATCTGACTTTAGTAATACTCCTAACTAGTAAAGTAAAGATGCCCCAAAGTATATCAAAGGTTTGACTTTTCCTTTTCAGAATACATGTTATCTCCTTCATAGAATTAATAACTGCTCATTTCTGAGAGCCACTGGGCCACCTGTGGTGTCCGAGTGCTCTTCGAAGATAAGGCAGTCAAATACTCTGAGCCTCGCTTGTGTTATTTTAGGTGTATTTTGTGCATTGCTAGACAGCTTAAGTCTCCCGCCTCTATGAATGAAAAAGCACTTGTGGATCATGTCACTGCCACATAACAGCTGTTGACACAGAAATTGCTCTGACTTGTTTCTGTGGCCACAAACTGCTCTCCACGCAGAGGGTAACTACTGCAGGCTTCGTGCCTCTTCAACTAGACTCACTATGTTTTTGGGCATCAACCAGAGTCCAGTTCATAACTATGATCAGTCTCATGAAACAAACTGTCAACTCAATTTTCAAAATAAAAAAGATCACCAGACCCTACTGCTCCACTACAGTAACACTCCCAAATGTCTAATGTGACAATTTCTGACAACTGAAACAAGGAATGAGCAGGTGACTCTTTCTGAAAGCAAACACTCAGGCAGGTTACATAGCTGAGATATTTCTCAGAAATGAAGACCTCGCATTGTAAGAACTGCTCTTCATGTGGCCCAACATTTGTGGGGAAAACTATGCATAACGCTTGTTAAGCACAACAACAATAAGGAGCCTAAACTGCTGCTATTTGTAAATGTCTTATTTGGTACAGTATTCAACTTGCTTCTCAGTGCAAATATTGATATGATT
Organism: Selene dorsalis; assembly: GCA_900303245.1. Taxonomy (NCBI): domain Eukaryota; kingdom Metazoa; phylum Chordata; class Actinopteri; order Carangiformes; family Carangidae; genus Selene; species Selene dorsalis. The sequence continues at coordinate 11,523 of OMNW01024367.1, forward strand.
GATATCAATTAACCACAAAGCTCGTAATTTATTTATTACAAACATCACAACTAATTTCCTAACAATCTGCTTAATAGGTAAGATGATCTCCACAGAGAAAATGTTAATGCTCTGAAGAACACAAGGTCCCCAGATGACTTCTCTGTGCTCAGGCTATAAGATTGATGGTTCTTGTGAACATGTGGTTTTTGCCAGAGGGCAGCACGAGAAGAAAGGTCAAGAGGTTGCCAGAAAAAAACAACAGGGTTCATTCTCTGAGGAATATTTGGTAAATTGACCCATGAACACAACAACTGAAACAAAACCCTCAAGCTATGGAGTGAGAATCAGTTAAGCAAAGATGATGCCTGGAGATGATGAACAAGAAAATGTGTGGAAAACAAAAGACAGCAAGAAATCAAGATCTGAAGTCTTCAGTGTTGATACTCACGCTGTAGAGGATTTCCACCCAGCCCTCCATAGTGATGCACTGGAACACAGTCAGCACTGCAAACAGGATGTTGTCAAAGTTGGTGATACCAAAGTTGGGTCCGGTCCAGTACTCTCTGCACTCGGTCCCATTGCCACACGTCCTGGCAGGAGCCTCCTGACCACAGGGCCAGTCAGCTGCTTTCTCACCTGAACAGAGGAGAAATAATGAGTTTTGACATAAACAGCTCCTAAACTACTGGATGACAATAACACGTAGATCTCAATGAGTCTGCAATTCTCACACATAATATAAATGCATACTGTTTTTTGTCATGTGAGCCAGAGATGCGGCGGGAAGACTGCAGTGGCTAAACGTCGCTTTCCACTGTAACTGCTCCAGAGAGTCCCATTATCTCCTAACCATCAGTCATGACTGTAACATTTATAAAGGGAAAATCACAGACACATATCCCTCCCCAGTTCCCCACCCACTTCATCTGATACCTCTCGGTGGAACCCATTGACCTCCTGACCCTTTCATGCAGAGTGAGGCTGCAGCCCATTTCTGCCAGGCATTACATAAAACTAGTGACCACAGGTGAAGGTTAGTACAACAATCGACCGGTCAGCAGCAACAGCAGCAGCATGCTCCAGCAGAGCGGCACTGTTACCACAGCTGAGTGAGCAGACCAGTAACCAGTGTCACAGCCCCTCGTCCACACACAGGGAACGTGGAAGTTTAGTCATGCCCCTTTTCTCGTGTCTTTTCTTCTATTGTTCTCTTGAGAAAAGTTCTCCTAAATTTCTCAGCAGGTAACACTAATACAATGTTCCAGGTTCTTTTAGATGGTGACACCAGACTGATCATGCAAACATGCCTTTACATGATATCAAGGACCCATGTAACAGAACAATAACAACTATACCATTCCAACTGCAATCAAAACCACTGAAATGTGAATGTTTTGCATTTTTTCCTTGTGTGATTATGAAATCCATCAAAGCCCTGGAATCTGAGACATAACATTGTTATTACAGTTAGTAGAGGAGTTGGAGATGTGCCATATGGCAAAACTGCAGGGAAACAATAGAGAAAATGATACTTTAAAGAAACTAAAAGACAATCAGCAATATGATTGAAGATGCACTTCATGTTATTTAAGTTTTGGATGGATAGTTTTTGGCCACACTCTGCTAAGGTACTATAATGAAAAGTCGGCCTGAGATACGGTTGTCCTGATAGTCGTGCCACAGCCCCCCGGTCAAAGAAACTAAGATCTCTATTTTGCATTGTTCATATAAACCAGCAGTGCATACACACCACAGACCACTCTGGCTTACAGGGCCTGACTCAGACCAAGACTTAAGTGATGCTTATTGGTCTTTACACACATGCCTCGCTGTGAGGAAATCCAGCCTTGATGTTACTCACAGAGATGCAGCATCATCAAGGATGTTCACATCATTAGAAGATGTAAACCCAGACATTCATATTTAAAGATTACACTTCACAACAACATGGCTATGGAAGTATTAAATGATGATAGGGATGGTTGCAAAAGCCCCAGCAAATCATTATCTTGCTACCACTTCCCCCAACCGTTTACATCTTGTGGAACTGCCCTTTTGGTCACAATGAGAGAGGAAAAAAACCCATGAGAATGGTTTATAGGAACCACAGTCAGGTAAGCTTGTTATATCTGCTCCTAGTTTGATGTCAGCAAATAACAGCAGGCTAACACTAAGTGCTACCACACTGTGCATCTCTCTCTAGTCTGTTTATCCAGCTCAGCTCTTGAAGTCTGTGCCCTGTTTACTTTCATGGTTGTAAACTTTGTACTCGAAAAAGGAGACAATGAACTACAACTATTCATTACAATGGATACACACTAATGAGGATTGTTTATAAAGTTGCTAGTTGGAAAACATGCGCTGTGCATCCATATGCACAAACAGAAAATAAAACTTGTGCTTCTCAGCAGCAATCTCAGGAATAACAATATATGACGAGAGTCAAGAAGTGATGAACGCCAACAGTATCAAATAAGACAGGATTTTATGAGCATCAGTCCTATTCGTGCTGGATTTCCATACAGCCAAAATCATACTTTTGTTGTTCACAAAGTAGTCAGAGTGTTATCAGCTATACTGACATTGTAAATGAATTTTCAAATAGGGGGTTAGAGTGCAAAGATGAACTCATCTGGATGTGGCCGAACTACAGAAAATGAGTCCTACCATCTATGTGCTTGAGTTTTGGGACTCATGAAGTGACAAAGAAATGATAAAGTACTAGAGCACATGGATGCTGCTGAGAGTTTGTTTAAAAGATGTGCAGGCACATATGTCAGCAGATGGGGATCAGAATAAAGAATAAATGTGCTGAGTATAACAGATGCCTTGTGCAACCAGCGTTTCATGAGGGGCAGTGCCTCGATCACGGGTGTGCCAAGTTTTAACGATGATTTGCGGAGCCAGACTGCACAGCCAACATCTCCCATGTGTCACTCCAGTGAGATGCATCCTTTCCCTCTTACTGACAGGTGCTGTGTCAGCTGGACTCAGTGTCAGGATAATATGGGAACACCTTTCTCTTTCTGTCTTTTACTATAGGAGCAATTACTTTACTACTTTACTACTAAAATCTGTGAAGACATATGTGAAAATTAAAAAAATCAAGGGTTGACAATTTCAGAATGTCGTGTGTAACACTTAAAGACTGTGTTAACTCTGCCTTTTATTATGTCAAAAGTTGGTTTAATTGTAGATTTATTTATATTAAATAAATATCCTACCTTATTTATTTACCATATCTTACAGTCAACAACATAGTATCATATGCTCTTGTCACGATATATAAATACACACACTCACACAAGAAAAAAACAAAACAGCAGTGGCCATGTACAAAGTCGTTAGCAGTGCTGTTCAGTTTAATTGAACCCCGCTGTGTCTCTGACTGAAATAACTCAGTAACACATGTACTGTACATTAGCAGGCTGTCACAACAACTCACACCACTACGAGCACCCTGCCTCATTTAGACGCGCACACATTGATAGATGCACATATGTTACAGCTGGGCCAGCCAATAACCCTCAAGTCACACCTTCACACTCTATCTGACACCAATGGTGGGGAAATAAAACCTCCTCATAATTTCCATCAGTGCATTACACAATAGGTAATTTCAGTCAAACAATCTCACTGTCTCTAATTACTATAATGTTGTAATTAAATAATAAATCTGTAATAGTACCCTGGCTGTGGTTTCTCAGAAACACTTTTTATATGCCCACATGCTCCCTTTAATTTCTACTTATTACAGGACTGTAGCTTTTGGTGATTCATATTAATGTATAGTATACTTTGTACTGAAGCAGTAAACCATTACTAGTTGTGCAGTTGTATTTTTCTGAACATATTTTCCAACAGGCAGGCAGCAGCAATCCCTTTACTACTTATCCTTACTAGCTAATATTGAAGACATGGAAACACAAAGCAGCACTGATGTTATTCTTATTATTAATCTAATTAGCTCATGGGCTTGTAGGGAAGTTGGGTCAGAAGTTAACACTGCTCTTTATGCCATGGCTCTCCTGATGATTTCTGTCTGAAGGTCTGACCGCTAAAAAAATCCATTTAAACCACATAAAGTTGGATGCAACCTCCATGATTTTTCTAAAGTTCAGGTATGAAGCAAAGACTGGGCTGCTCCGCTGTCTCCATCTAGACAGCATCTATCAACAAATCTAAAGTGGACATGGACGAAGAAGAAGGGCACAAGTGGAGCTGAGACTTTGGTGGATACCAGTTCAATAATGGTGTGAAGCATACACGCCCCCCAGCATCATAACTACAGCTGGGTGCCAAAACCTAACTCAAGGGTATATAGCTAGTTAATGAGCTAAGCCTAAAAGCTAAATGAGCACAGAGTTAGCTGCTAATTAGTGCTCACATATAAATAACATACTGTAGGATTTCTCTCAAGCCAAAGGTCAAGAGCACAAACTCCCTTGTGATCTATTTCCTATTAACCACACATCCATGACATCAACTGTCCAATATTCATATGGAAAATATAACAAAAATCTAATTTCAAATTTAATAGTTTCATCATTTTTCAACTCATATAATCTCTTCCCCTTCATATGATTACCTGTTTACAACAACATTTACAACAACTATGTAGCTCAGTAAAAAGAGAGTTATTTTTGGCAAAAGAAAATTTTCAATTAATGACAATTAAGTACACGTGATGTAAAAGAACACTTGATTTGCCCCACCCCTTTCCACTAGTACCACTAAAATACATGACACTAAGTCTATAACTCTACAGCGCACCCTTGAAGATGTTCATCAGTATTTCATGATTTGTATACAAGGACATAAAACGTGCAAAAAAAAGTGATATAAATCTAAGTTGCTCTTCAGCCACTCACACAGCAAAGAATGCCGCGTCAGGTTTTATCGCTGCCTCGCTGGCAAACATTTCTGATGCAGGTGAAAGATGGAACCAGTGAACTGCAACCTCATTAACGCCATCTGAGTTAGTGTTCGATCGGGAGGCCAAGTACATAAGCATCCCTATTCGGTTACAGCAGAAGCTATCAATCAAAACCTGACGACTGTGAAAATTCTATTCATCAAAATCAAGATGTAAAACACAGACGTCAAAAATTCTGCTGTGCACTTGTTTGTTACATTGATATAGGACACACCGGCTGCCAACACTGCCAGTACGCAACTACTCATAAGATACATGTTCATACAGAACTTATGAATCATTTATGCACACATCCATCAATATGCAATGCAATATACGTTCTCATCCGGATGAAAATACAAGAACACAGCTGCAATAAAAAAAAAAAGTTTCTCTGCTGTCTGCTCACATTATAATCAGTGTTGTTGTACAAACACACACTCCAGTCAAGCTGTTGCTCTCACCAGTGTCGATCTTGAAGCAGGTGTGGTGGAATTTGCCCATGTAAAACTCCACCCCGATGATGGCAAACATGACAATGGCGAAGAAGAGCAGCAGGCCAATCTGAAGCAGAGGAACCATGGCTTTCATTATGGACTTCAACACCACCTGGAGACCTGAGAGAGAGAGAGAGAGACAGGGGAGGAAGGGCAGAGGGGACGGGAGAGAGTCTTATCATGAAGCTCTTATTGTTGTTCTTATGGTTTCTATTGAGGAGGACTAAAGGTAACACCACCAATCTGTTTCAACACAAACATGTTACTGAATATGAACAAAATAGACCGGCCTTATTATATTAATTTACTGGAACTTGCTTTTTACATCAAAAGTAAAATGCGCTTTGATTTCAATTGTTTGAATTATGGAGTTAATAACCATAAGTAGATCATCTGTGTGTGTTTCCTTCAAGTATTTTGAAATCACAAAGATAAGATATGCTGCCTTTCATTAGAAACAGTACAAACCTTGTCAATAAATCATGGGATCAACAAACAAACAAACAAAAAACCTGAAAACTAACACTCATAAATCATAATCGGGTGAAAATGCTCAATGAATCATGATATTGATTTGAGGTCATCCTGCATGAATCAAAGACTGGTTTACGTCAGATTTTTTTTCTTAGATATGAACCAATCAAAAGCACTGAGAGCCATTTGCTGAGATATTGATCCATGAGGCACTTATCAAAACAAATTCACGTCATGATGAGGTGTTTAAAAATTGAGAAGTAATTAAATAGAAATAAAACTTTATTAAAAAACAGTGGAGTAACTTACTTGGGATTCCTGACACGAGTTTCAAGGGTCTCAGCACTCTCACTGCTCTCAGTGTCCTCAGGTCGAAGTCTGAACCCACCGTGGCCAAGATTCTGTAAACACACACAGACATGCAAACATTAAACAACTTATCTGTACACACTACACATAAAAAGTCAGCCGCTAACATTTTATTGTCATTATTTATGGGGAATTTTTTTCTATTCAATTAAATGATACATAATAAGTTTCCACAGCACAAAGTGATGCCTTGCTTTATAATAGAGAAAAGCAACAATTTCTAACATGTGTAAGTCTGGACCTCCAGAATATGTGGTACTTCTACTTGACAAATGACTGAAGGAATAATTGATAACAAAAACTGTAGCTAATTCATGATGATGAAGTCATCATTGTTAGGCTGCAACTGGAGCTTCCATTTTCATTACTGCCTTATCTTTTGATTATCTTGTCAGAGAACTGTGAAAAATGTACGATTCAATTTACAGTAACCAAAACCAGAGTTGATTACTCTTCCATAAATTGAAAATTAATCACTGCAGCACTAAAACAATGACAAGATGATGAGGCAGTAGACTTTTCTGGAGAAGCTAAGAAACATCAGCACTTCAGGTGTCTTATTATATTTTTCAGTAAATGAGCCGTAAGTCATTTTTACATTGCTTCAAATAATTACTTTCATTATGTTGTTTTTTTTTCTCTATTTGTGTCCCATACATTTTCAAAAACTAGAGAGTTTGTCCAACTGCCAGAGTGACATCTTCACATCACTGTTTTTTTTTCCATAACACAAATATATGCAGATCATGATGATATAAGCAGAGAGGAGAAAAACATTTTAGCTCTAAAAACATCTTCACACACAGCCTATAAGTTTGTCGCATATGCAACTGATTACATCATGATGCGCTGTTTATCTCTGCTTTTACCTAGAAGAGGAGGAGTGACTGTGGTCTTGGGTGTGTGTGTGTGTGTGTGTGTGTGTGTGCGGCCACAGCTGGCAGCCCTCATTACAGGCTGTACACAGAGGGGGGGACTTAAGTGCTCCACTGAAACACACAGAAAAAAAAAACATGCTCTAGGCTAAGGAGAGAAAGAGAAAGCAAGAGAGAAAAAAAGAAAGAAAGAGAGAGAGGGGGAGAGGTAGAGAGAGAGAGAGATGCAGTACATGCAGGAGAGAGGTCAACAAGGAGGAGAGTAGGAGGAATATGAAAGTAAGAATTATTGTTGAGACACGGAGGATAAGTGAACCAGCAGGAATGTCAGAGAGAAACATACCTACACACTCACTGCTATCAGAGGCCTTGTTTGTTGTTAAAAAATGGAAAGGGGTGATGTGGATAACTCTTTTTTTGAATTATTGGGACAGTTAACACAGACAGAGAGTTAGAGGAGAGAGGAGGAAATGAAGCGCAGCCCAGGGTCACACCTTGGATTTGAACCTATGGAGGCTGCAACGAAGCCTACATGCTATACGCTATACAGGCTGAGCCACAGCACCCGAGTCTCTACCAGATTCTATAGAGGCTAAAATTTTTGTTTCGTAAACACAGGTCTGAAACAGGTTTCCAGTGTTCAGTTGTGTGCAGTGGGAACTACCCGGAGAATCAGAGTGAACTCCCATTATAACTGTTTCACAGTGGGTGCTGTGGGCGGTGTCCCAGAGTCTGCAACAAGGACTGAAGAAGCTGAGACCACATCCCCAGGTCTGTAGTGTGGGATGTTTGAACAACCTGAACAAGACTTTATATTAAATAATTCAACAATCCAGAGTTTGTTACACAAGGCAGGTTTGAAGAGGAGAGGGTTTAAAACATCTGAATCTCACATAGGTGCACAGTTTTAAAGAAGGAGGCTCATTTGTAAAAGTAAAAATGTGTTGAAAGCCATAGAATAACAAACTGTGCATTATCAGCAGCAGCAGTATTTATTGAGTGTAATAAATAAATGCCAAAATAACAACCATTATGATATGAAATCGAATGAAATAGTAAGATAATAATGATACGATGGGTCTCTGAAAAAAAGAAGTGAGAGCCCCCCCACTGCTCCAACAAGAGCAAGACATCCATACAGGAACACAGTGCAAATGGCTCGTGTGTCTGGTCGTGGTTGTGTTACAAGCTTTTTGAGTCGTCTTTGTGGTTCGTTTGACCTCTGTGGTCATTTTTGCTGTGTCCCAACAACGTGGAAAGGAAACCTCCACCTTTGCTTTTTTTACTGGAAGCTATATTCATCAGGTGTTTTTTGTTCCATTAGAGTGTAAATGATATTATTTATAACATCCCAGATGGCTGTGCTTTTTAAACCCTTCAGTTAAGCACTATTGGGAGTCCCAAAACAGGTAGACAATCCTCAAGAGTACAGCAGCTCTTACAAAGACGGAGGCACACTGATGACTAACTGAAATACAGTCTTCAAACAAGTGCAAACACAAATACACACACACAAACACACACACAGAGAGAGAGAGAGAGAGAGAGAGAGAGAGAGAGAGAGAGAGAGAGAGACAGTAGAAAACAAGAAAGGTCGCTTATTGCTCCCTGGTTACCAGTTGGCATGGTAACTGATATAGCACATCTGTGCTTTATGGGAATTATCATTACACTGTAGGTGAAATCAGTCTGCTGGATTGAAAGTCTCTGTTTAGTAATAAGGAATGTATTGTTTTATACATATTTCATGCTCAGGCTTTGCAGCTGATCAACTTCTCCGACAGTGATGGATTTCCAAATGATTTTCTCATTACTGTTCCCACATGCAACTTATGAATTTTATTTTCTCATAGTGTTCTTTCATTTTCAGGTTATTCAGGAAACCCAGATTTTACAGTGTGAAGTGGGAGAGCAGAGCTGAGGGAAGATGTAGAGGACTATGTATTTATGAGGACTGTAAAACAGTGTTTAGAGCAAAAGTGTCTTAACATCACCTATCAACAGTAACACCTGCACATCAGCAGGCTCATGTAGTCAAAGCCATGTAGCAGACTGTCTCTGTCTATGGTGCTGAACATGTGAACCCAGTCTCTCCTGGTGTCTCTCCTGTGTTAAAACACCGACTCACAGTGGCTGCCTCTTAGCTCAGGACTGTCCAGAGGCTGAAGCCTAGACATAACAGATCCACGACTCTGTGATGAAAGATGAAAACACTAAATAACAATGGCAACAAAGAGGAAAGGTAAAATGGGTTTCTCACAAATATATTCAAATATCAGACCAGGATGAGACCCCCAGACACAACAGACCAACTTCAATCCAAGAAAAAAGCAAACGAAACCTTTGTTTGTGCTTGACACTGATGAAGTATAAAGAACCTGACTATCAATCCATTTAACAACCCTATAAAGGATGACAGCAACAGAGACAGGGATAATTTACCAAATCAACAAACTGTTGAATGTTACAGTAGCTCCAATAGTGGGGTCTGTGTAGGTGACAAATTCAGATTTCTACAGCACTACTTCATCATCCATCCATCCATCCATACTGGTGATCCATGAAGGGTCATAGGTGGGGGCTTGAGCCAATCCCAGCTGACATAAGGTGAGGGTTGGGTACACCCCTGACAGGGCAACATATACAGTCATAGAAAAAATAATTAGACCACCCTTGTTTTCTTCAGTTTCTTGTTCATTTTAATGCAACGGTTATGCAATCAGGTACTGACTGCTGTGTGTATCATGTGACTAACAGACAGAAAAGAAAACATGGAATGTCTAAAAGCACTGTTTTTGGGAGAACTGAAGTGATTTTGGTTATTATCAAGAAAACCATGGAAAATGGCCACATATCAGCTCTTATCTTAAACTCTTATGAGCTATTTTTGTTGTTATCATTATATTGTCCAAACAAACGTACCTTTAGTTGTACCAGGCATTAAAATGAACAAGAAACTGAAGAAATAATTTAATATATTAATAAACTGTAGAGATGAACAACCTCACACACTCAAATTCACTCCTGTAGACATTTTAGAGCCTCATGTGTTTGGGCTGTGGGAGGAAGCTGGACCACCCATGCAGGCACAGGGGGAACAAACTCTACCCAAATGGGCAACAAGCCAGGGGGTCAAACCCAGAGCCTTCTTACCATGGGGTGACACTGTACCACAATGCCACCCAACTTCACCAGTCATTAACAACATGATCCACACATTTTTCAACACTTCACAAAGGTCAGAGGTCATCCTCTGTCAGCTCTTATCAGACTAATGACTGTCAACCACACATCATGAGATGCCCAGGTGGTGGTCCTTATTGGGACCAGGCTATAACCAGAAAATAAAGATGATATACTTTAGGTAAAGAAACAGCACAGAGGGATTTTTTTAATTTTACATTTTCTCATGCCTATAAAGCATCTCTCTTGTGGTCTCTATTGAAGATGAAGATATTTCTCCCAATGCACAATTTTATACCACTACTACCCGTTTCTTCAACCACCACTACCACTGCTATGAGCTCCACTGGTGCTGTGTGACAGCAGAACACGCCCAGTCCTGCTGTACGTCACTGTAACCACATCGCATCGCTATAGAAACCACCTTATTGACTCTAGTAACAATCCAGACTGACCATAGTAACCATAAACAACCTTACGACTATTTGAAAACACCCTAACAACCAATCAAAAATAATTATTAGTCACCTTAAGGCCCCTCATTGCCAAACAACCACCTGCCAGCCCGCATCTGCCAACAATTACAACACATTAAAGAGTGATCCAAAAAAACTGTTATTGTTCTCTGTGTGACGTTAATGGAGAAACAAGAGGCACACAGTGGATAAAGCATTTGTGACCTGAAGACACAGAATGAAAAGCGGATATAAAAACATGAATCATCCCTCAGTGCTGTTTTAATGCCTTTCACAATCAATAACTCACTTTGTTCTGGTAAGTGCACACATGCATGCGTGTCTGTGTGTGTGTGCATTTGCCTGTGAAGGGATGATTTGATGACTGTGTAGACAGACGGTCGGGCAGGGAGCAGGCTCAAGAAGAAGCTATGAGTTTTAATATCCCTTTATCATCACCACAATATATCCATGTGGGCGCCAGACACTGGCACAGGAAATACAGAGGGTGATGCTATCGTCTGTCACTTGCTCACACACACCACACACACATACACACAGAGCTGAAATGTCGCACACAGGTATCATGTAAGTATGTTCAAGCATGAGGCCACTCAAATAACACAAGAAGACAAACACACTCTGATATAAAGGCAAGAAACACTGGCACAAGATTGGCTCTATACATACTGCAGGTGCTCAGCTTCACACGTTCACAATACAAGAACCCGCTTCCTCTGTGGTTCATCAAATACATCTCAGGATCCTGTGATTCAGCCTTTATCACTGGAATATAAATAGAACCTGGACTAATTTAACCTTGAAGAGACTATGGCAGAACAAGACAGAGAGATCAAAGTGATTCATGCTGTCCATCAAAATTTATAGAAAGGAACACACACTTCTATTCTAATGATAAAAAAAGGTGACAAACGGCTGATCGTCGTGCTCATTCCCTGCTAAATGGACATGCTTTTAGAAATTAAATTACACTTGGCTCCTCACGCTTCGACAGGGTGAACTTTCATAAACATGAATGAAGTCTGAAGTGGCCGATGAGAGAAAACAACTTTACGCTCCTCTGGCAGAAATTAAAGCTACACTAATCAAATGGGAGCATGTAATGTGAAAGGGGGTTGCTGGCAGTAATTAAACCACAGAGGGTTATCTAGCCTACATCTCTGCAGATGTGTGGAGGTCTTTAAGCCTCTTTTAGCTCGTTGTTTTGGTTCATTTCACAGTTCAGCCTCACTGTTCTTCCTGCAGCAGCTACAGCTGTTCTGTGCGGAGGAGACTGAGACCACATCAGACTTAACAGTGATTACTGGAGTTAACATTCATCAGGTGAACAGATACAAGACTGTTTGCTAACAGGTTAGCAACGTAGCACCTTCTGAAGCCAAATACAAAAGCTGCTTGTTGGCAGCTTGTTTGGGAGCTTTAAAACATGATTAATTCAGCTTTGAGAGAACAGCTTGCCATTTTGGGAAAATCTCTGTTTTGCTTTCCTTTATACAAGTTCTATCTTGTTTGAAGGACAAGATGGGCAGAGGAAAAGAAAACATCCACCGTGCAACAGAGATGGACTCGGGCAGGAAGACGAGACTGAGAGAAAGAAAGGAAAATGGAGACACGGCGCTTCCTCGTGAGCCTGAGTGATGTAGTTTAATTACAGCGACCCTCCCCAGCTGGGGGCCGGGGGCTGTGATTGAGTTTTTCACACATCCAGGATGTGTGTGTAAGAGGAGACTGGAGCTCCCAGAGGACAGACAAGAGAACATGGTGCTGACAACCTGACTGAATAAGTGCCTCCCTGCCTGTCTGTCTGAACAGGACCAGCTGGTCACAGCCTGCCTGTCTGCCCCTCCGCTTGTCTCTCTGCTCGCTCTCCTGCATCACATTTGAACAGAACCAACTGGTGAATATTTGAATTCAATATACCTGTGCCATTTCTACACAGTAAACAAAACGAGGGGTGAGCATTAAACCTGAACCAACCATCATCTACACTAGGAGGCTCCATCGTAAACCTTTGGAAGCTAAATAAAGGTTTAGATATTTCAACACCTGTCAACACACTGCAGGCTTGAAGACTTTTCTTTTTTAATGTGGCAGATTTTCCGTTAGCCCCCTGACTCTGGGTACTTGGTATGGCTTTAAAGCTTTGATTACTTAAAATATCTCCAAGTTAAACTGCTGCAGATCCGATTTGCTTTATATGCAGGGTTTTTATAATTTTCATGATAGACAAGTCTTGATTGCCTGACAGAGCACGCCAACAATAATGCAGACAAAGGAAAGGAAAATGACAGAAGTGTTACAGCTGTCAACATGTGGAGAAACAGAGAACACCACTACAGGAAGATATTAAACTCTGAGGGGAAACAATAAAATATACATGTCTGGATTCAACTCAGTTTGAACTCAGTTGCTGTTTGCCACCTGCTTTACAGAGACCAACTCTAGGTCTAGGACACTAAATACCTGCCTCTTGATCATTATCATTATTATTAGATAATATATATAGTATACATATCTCTCTGTGTCTAGTGGACCACCATTACCATATCAGTTTGTATTGATCTGCTGTTTGCTTTAGACTCAAAGGCCCAGGATGAAATTGGCGGTTGACTGGTTCATCTGCTCTTGAAAGCTACTGACCAGATTGCTATGGATTTTGGGATTGACATTCATGTTCCCTTGAGGATTAAGGTAAACAGCCCTTTCTGTCTAGAACCACAGGTGAGTCACTGTTTCCTCTCCATCAGTTTGGTCCATGACGCAGCATTTTGAAAACCACTTATTTTAACATACATGCTACGGATTAGAGTTTTAGTGATCAGACAGTAGTCCTGTAACTGTAAATGTAAAAGTACCCATCCTAACAATCTGGTCAGTGTTTATATTGCTGGACATCTACCTGTCTGAGGGTCGGTCTGCAGGTTTTAGTTTCAAAACTTAGGTTTTAGAGCTAAAATTGCAAGCCAACATTATCTTGAAAATTCCTACACACACACACAGAGGCACACATAAAACACTCTGAACACTGCTGAGAAAATAGGCCTCATCAATACACACAGACCATTTCTTGCCAATTAGACCTCATTTCTACCATCTCATCTAATGGGAAACGAGCTAACCAATCATGAAACGGGCCTTAGCATGTCACATCCTATTTTGTGAGCAAAAAGGGGCGTGTGTGTGCGTGTGTGTATGGTACTGGGCTGTATTGCCATGACATTATACAATGTGAGCGTACAGCTGTGACAAAGTCAGGAGAGCAAGCGTTTCCCACAATCCACATGAGGACAGAAGGGGGTACTCATGAACTCATCATGGCTGCCAAAGCCACTTGTCATCAAATATGGTTACTGTTGTAGTGCTGTGGTTCTCACACACACACACACACACACACACAAGCTTACTCCTTATTAGACTCATAAACAAGTCAAAGGCAGGGGACTAAAAAAAAAACAAATTCACTCACATCCTCAGGCTAGGTAATGTAGCTTTGATTTTCCTGACCAGTTCACATATGGCAATCTCTCATTTCCTTCACAACCAAGAGCAGATGAAGAAAAGCTATTGTTTCATTAAATGTTGCAGTGGGTGTTCTTGTTAATAATTACTCTACATGAGCAGTGATTTTTTTGTATATTCTGTCCGAACCCTTCAGGAAACATGAAAAATAAATTCACATTAGTGCATGTTTGATTAAATGGACACTGTTGTGTTGTTTATTTTACAATATAAGACATTTTGTTCTACAAAACAATGTATTGAGCTTTGTTAAGTTTAAAATTACGGCAAAAGATATATCCATGGCACACTCAGGCTACAGTCCTGGCTGCAGCTGGCCCTGCATGTCATTCCCCCTCCCTCTGCCTCCCCATTTCCTGTCTCTCTCAACTTTCCTGTCAATTAAAGGCAAAAAGCCCCAAAAATATACTTAAAAAAAAAAGGTATACCCATTTTTTATTCTTCTTCTCTAGTTAGCTGACTATCTGACTGGTAATAGTTGATGCAAATTGGCACAATCACTCTTTTCATGAAATTACATTTTAAAAACCAATTCTACAAGCAGGTTTGAGTAAAACAGCAGTATGCCTCATCCCCTCTCATCCTCTCCTTCTTCCACATCTCATATTTAATTAAGACAGTTTGTTCATTCCAAGGTGAAGAATGAAATTTAGTCATAGTCAGACAATCCAGGACATAGAAAGACACCCAGTATCCAGCAGTAAAGATGAGTCTGGTTCTTTTGCAGACTGGAAGCCCAGGAAATAGATCACAACAGTTAGTTAATGCACATGTCAAGCAATAAAATGTTACATGACCAAGTATCTTATCAGAATAGAACACATGCTCTCCAGTGCCATGACAATGTTATTTAAAGAGAAATTATAACTGAGATCCCTTGTTGGTATTGGTGCCTGACATGAGTAATGACAGAATCTCAGAGAGGAAATAGAGAGAGAAAGAGAGAGAGAAAGCGAGAAAGAGGGGAGGAGTGAAAGGCTATTGCAGATGAGGTGAGGTGGTGCTAGTGGTGGAGGGTATCAAAGTTCAGCCATGTCTCTCCACTCGGCCCATTTTTAATTTTCGCCTTTGCCCCTCAGAGGGTAGCCACCTCACCTCAGCCTTATCTGATGATTAATGACCACAGAAAACATCTTTGCAAAGCTTTCCTCTGTAACCCCTCCATGAAAATTTCTGCAGGCTGTGTGTGCCAGTCTAATTCTTTGCATCTTACAAGGGCACATAATTAACACAGTGAAAAGTAAAACGATCAAAGCAAAGAAGCCTAGAGGTCTGACTTCAAATGGAGTCCACCATGACGTGACAAACAAATCTATTTTTCAGAAAGAGCCTCAGAGACCTGATCTAAACCTCTGACAGCCTGAGGATGATTAAACCTGCTCCTAAATGATGTAATGTAGAAAAAGGCTGTGGTGGAAACACTGGTGGCAGCTCAACACTGACATACTGACACATAGACTCAACACTCTACTTAACAATATATTTTGGACCTGCCCAGACTGTGCTTATTAATGAAGTGGAAGACATCATGTTGAGGGTTGTGTAACAATCATCATTAGGACTGTCATGAGCCTCCCCCAGAGAGGCAATAAGGCAAACGTGGATCAGTCAGCTTGAATGTCGGGCCAATACTGTACTTAGTGCTGTGTGCTGCCACTGCTCTATGGCCAGTGTGCTACATGCTAATTCTGTGACCACATGGGAAAAGTAAAACAAAATAATTAGACGTGCCCAGAACAGTTTTAATAGTGCTATGAAAAAAATGAACATGTAGGTTTTAACGTATTTTTTTCCACAGGTATGCAGGTGACATAACACAGATCACAACAAAGGGTTTCAATGTGCTAGCAGAGGCAGCAAGGACCAAATAAATACTAATTATAGTCATCTGCCAAATAAGTCAACTATGAGAGCAGCAAAAGTGAAACACTTAAAGGAATTTTCATGTTTTGCCAGAATGAAGACTGCATTTCCCATGAGCTCTAGCACGTATTGTCGTAAAGACGCTTATCTGGCTCACGCGTCAGGGCTCCAGACTCACTTTTTTGTGAGCAGTTTTAGGAGTGTGAGACAGACGTGGAGCACCAGGACCGCTGAGGTTAGTGACAGCGAGCTGCTCCACCTGCCTCGGCTGTCTCCGGTGTGGAGAAGATGTGATCATGTTCGTTTTCTGCACATAGTCGGTTGCAGTAAATCGCTCTGCAATTCTGGGCGAGTCGACCACTAAATAATAATATCAAAATAACTACAAAGATAAAACGATATATTTATCCAAAATGGACACACAAACAAGTGTGGTAATGTAGATTCATCCACATTAATATGAGACTCTTTTATAACCAAAAGCAACCTTCACTGGGTATCTTTAAAATTAATATACATCTATTTCTATCTATATATATAGATATTTATGCCTTGATAAAGTTTGTTATGATTTGAAGCTGCACTAAATAAAACTAAATTGAATTGAATGCATCAGAGGTGTCCAGCACGTGAACATAAACCAAACCTGAATAGTAAAGGTAAGTTTTAAGGCCTGAAACTGAATGTGCAAACCTGCAGATACAAACCTAAATTAGAGTTCATAAAATCTAATTCACAGGCACAAACCTAAAGCTAGAAGTTTACGGAGCATTTTTAAAGACATTATATTCTATATTTTTGCTCTCTCTTTATGCACTAATGTCAGTGTCACAGTTTTGATGTCTGTCATCACAAGTCTAGAAATATTCCTTGTTAGTTCAGAGGAGTAAAATCTTTGATACTAACATCAAAAACACTGAGCATCAGTATAAAACACACTCTGCGCTGTGTTAATTTGATACAGGAAACTGGGGCACAGCTACAGCTGAACTTGTCTTTGGAACCCCAGTAGATCAGATTGTGTTTGGAAAACTTAACACACCCACAGTCCAGGTGTTTCAATAAAAGCTCTGCAGATCAGATAACCTATCATCACACCTGGATCCAAACAGGAAGCAGATGCACAGCCCACAGGCAGCAGGGAGGTGCTGCAGCTGTCAAACATAGAGCGTCAGGACACGGTGTGATGTTCTTTTTTGGGAGGTCATGGCACTCAACCAAGAGTGGAGCCTGGAAATCTGTGTTTTACCGTTTAAATATTATAGTTCCTTTACTGGTTTATAAATACTGTTATTATTAGTTGTAGAACTAGTGGTGCAACAGGAGTGCAGCATGTACATAATCCAGCCACTGAGTAACATGGAAGACAACATTTTCAGTGTATGAGAGCAATTGTTGTTGAACAACTCCCCCAAGGAGACATCCTGACAAGATGTGCTGTGATTTATGTTTGGGACCGCAATGAGGTCTGAACTCCTCAGCTGAACGCCGTCTGAAAAGCTGCATGGACACGACATCATGGCCCAAATTCATTGCATGAGTAGATAAGTCATTGTATAGATCTTGAAGGTACATCAGTGGAATTGTAGCCACAGGGGGTGGTTGAATCTGGTACTTCATGTGAAACAGTGTTTCCTGTCTGGCTCTATTTTGTACAGTACATAAGTACAGTCAGAGAGGAAGTCGGTAAACCTTTTCTCTCCATAGCGCATTTGAAAATCAGTGTGCTCACACCAAAAGAATCTAATAAATACCGAGAGAAGAGCGGACACAAACATATACAAAAACATTAATAAAAAGTAAGATTAATATAAAGCCAGTCAGTAAAGATGTTTCTCAAAATATTCAACTGACTTTGTTTTCCTCTGTCAGAAGACACAACATTAGATCAGGAAACACTGTATGTCTCATTTCTCCTCCACCTGCAAACAAACTCTGAAACTTTTGTAGCTTCAAGGCTGGAAAACTCATTTTATTCCACAACGTCTGCCAGTAACAAATCATTTATCATCATAAATATCACATTTTTGTATACACATTTTATTCAGAGGTTCAGTGGTCCGTAAATGCAGGTATATATGGTGTATAGGCATCCAACTCTGCGCAGGAGGGTTTGCCATATACCTGACTAAAAATAGCTACAGATACGAATCAGTGCACACCTTGCACACTAAAGGCAATCAGGTCACCGTCTATCATGTGTAATAATGTGTGGCATTTACTTAGATATGCACCACCAGGAGGGGCAAACCAGGCAAATGCTAGGGGCCCTTGGGGGTGGATGTTGACCCTTGATGGCTCCTCATATTGGCACATTGTGCAATGACAACTATAAACCCCCGTAAATCTTCAACAAAAACAATATAAAGTGCACTTCTCTCCCAAAATCCCCTTAGTGATGTGTGCTATAGCGAGCGTATACCTATAGCCCGCATGTGAGACGTTCAGGGAACAACTGTAGTGTCTACTGTCTGCATGTGTGTTTCTTTAGCGTGCTTCAATAGGCTCCATTGCTCCAATGTTGAACAGGTGACTCCACCCACCAACACACTGCTACACCACTGACTTCACCTCAGCTGTTATAACAGTGTTTTATTGAGTTTCAGTGTTTTGCTGCACAGCATGAGCTAATAACTCAATCATAGCTGGATCAGTGGATTCTCTGTTGAGTAATAGTAATAAACAATATCTAATTCAGGTAATGTTAAAATTAGTTAGGTCAAATTCATCTCTCTTTTTTGAAGCAAATAACACAACAGGTGTTGAGGTGCTGCAAACAGAGAACACAATTTACAAGTCATACATTTATAATTTAATTTGTGGCTTTAATTTTAAACTCCAATTGAATTATAGACTAATTATTTCATTTAATGATTATTTCATCAAATTAAAACACAATATAAAAGGGTACCAACTGTGGCGGACAAATTAAAGCAATTATACTATTAGGTTGATAATTATGGGGACGTGAAAACAAGTGTGTAAAGACAGGTCTGCAGCCTGAAGCAGACAGGAACACTGCTCTGACACTGCAGAGTAAACTGCTCCACAGTCACAGCTCAGACAGCCTCAGCTTTTACAGACATCCTCTCATTAATATATAGGAGATCATATATCTGAGCTATGAGACAGGAGTGTAAAGACTGGATAGTGCAGCAACATTCTGTAAGATCTATAATGATATTTTAAAACTCTCACTCCTGCAATGATGGAAAAAGAATTTATGGTTTATAATAAGATGAACATAAATTACAGGTCTGTGACGGGATGTGAATATTGGTCTCCTGCATTACAGTCCGAGGTGCTATATAATCTGCAGCTCGCTACATAGAGAGCTCACTGCACTGGGACCCAACATGGCAGCAGAGTAAATCATAACATGCTGAATTATACAACATGGATGTTATTCAGTTGTTTTTGTTTATGCCCTGTTTCAATGTGAGGCCTGCTGTGGGAATTGTAAATCTTAAACACAACAAAGCACTCAAGAGCAGTCAAACATACTGATACTGATACCAGAATGTAACAATTAATTAATATTAATTCAGTTGAAAGACAGAAACTGCTGAAGAGGCTGATTGCATCAGGATCCAACTGTACATGTGACTGCATAACTTACAGGAACAAATATCCTTCAATATGAACTTTAACATGACTTAACATGACTAATCATAAGCTGGTAATGAATGAGTTGTGAATCGTAACGGAAGTCCCCCAGTGAGAGGTCTTCTGTCTATCTGCTGCTGTTAACAGGACTCTGCTGTGGTGTGCATGCTGAACACTTCGAGTCTATTTTTGCTTTCTGACTGTTTTGATTGCTTTATTGGTTTCAATATACTTTTTTCGACTTCATTTATTTCTGGGTTTAATTTGTTTTTCATCACTCGCTGGCTCCTGTTATCACAGAGGGAGGCAGCTTCATCCAAACAGCAATCATCACGTCTCAGCATCATCTGACCAAGACATACTGTACAAAATGTTTTAACCAGTTCATATTTTTACCAGCTCAGCCTCAACAAACTGTCTTTTATTTTTATGTCTGTGTATTTCAGGGTCTTTGTTGCAGATTTTTTTCGTGCTACTCGTGGTGAAAAGAAAACTGCGGGCCTGCTGACATGCTAACAGCCAGGCTGTCGTTCACAGAAGTCTAATCAGCGGGGAGATCTGACTTTCTTGGAAGAAAAATTCCCTAATGTGCAGCCACCACTTGCTGAATTTGGATCACTGTCAGACTCTGTCAGAAACAGATTCCCAGACTCTCTCCCTCCATAAACTTACTCTGGATGACAGCACAGTGACAAGACAGCACCAACACTGTATTTTCATCCTAAAAACTGTGTCACATCATAATATTGCTTATATCGAATTAATATCTATAATGTCAGAATTATTTCAAAGATAAAGAGTTTATTCTTAAGTCTACATGTATTAAGCTAAAAAAAATATGATACAAACTGGATGGTAAATAACTGGGTTCTTTGGTCGTGCAGCTGTCAAGGTGTGTAATGACGTAGCTCCACAGAGATGAACATCCAGAGTGACTCAGCACGACAATTTCATTTGGAACAATTAAACCATATTAATGATTTTAGCAGAACAGCTGGGTGCAAACAGACAAAAACAAATGAGAATAGTATTGGGTTTAAACGGAGGAGGAGAGATAGTGTGGAAATGTACAGTAGTCCCTGCAGGTGAGGCATGTAGAAAAGAAAACCATAAGGTAGATACAGAAAAACATATTAAAATGAATTGAAGTATATTGGATTAATTGAAACAGCTACATGAAAAGAGATGACTAACATTTAGCCAAACAAAAGTGAGATGATGTGATCTACCATATATATCCCAACACATCGCAACACACTTAATTGCTTTTCATCTCAATAGGTGTTCAAATAAAGCATCTGTGGAGAAGCAAATAATTACAACTACAAAATTTCTTTTTTGCAAATTTTGACAGTGCCACAGGGTTGAGCCATGCTCTTCCCGGGCAGGGCACCATCGCTGCCAACATGGGAACTACCTGCCATGAAACTCATTCATTTCACCAATATTTTGTTATGAATCTCCAGTAACTACTTTGATGACATCACTGCTGTGCGCCTCTGCAACACGGCTCATTCACTCCATGCTCTGCAAGGGTCAGCTACACGAAATTTGCTACTGCGAATAACATGGTTGGTTTTTTCGTATTTCCAAATTGTCCAAACAAAATGACTAGTTGGACGAAGTTCAGCTTCCACAGGCAGAGCATTGAGATTGTTAAAGGAGACATATCATGCCCCTTTCCCACAAATGAAAATGGTTCCCAGGTGTATTTATTTAAGATCAAACATCACAGCTCTTTTCATCTGTTCAAAACAGCCCTGGTCAGAACGGCTGGTTTTACTGCCCTGTCCCTTTACATGCAAATGAACCAGTGCTAGCCCCGCCCCTTCTACCGGTACCGGTACTCACAGGTAGGGGTGGTATCATGCAAATTCTGAGCTCACTCTCTCAGTCTGTTCACTTGTGCCAGGAGGATCAACTATGTTGTATTCACAGCCTTTTGTGGTACCGACTGTTGTGGACTTTTGTTTGTTGCTTTGACAGCTTCGCTTGTTCTGTATTCTGACGTACAGGAGTTGAATATGGAGTTTCTGGAGGGAAACCCCATCAGGGTATGTCAGCTTGTTGGTTTGTTTCTACTGGGGTTAGACTTCTCAGGTATAGTTCATCAAGTTAAAGCTAATGACTAACATTTAGGCATATTAAAATCTACAAGTCTCAGGTATGAACTGCAATCCTTCACAGTCCACACATATACAGATATGCCAGACAAATCCTGACACATCTCTTTAATGTTTTCCACGTTGCACTTATGATGGCGCTCCTGAGACTTTAGCAGGAAAACCAGATCCCATCTTGGGTCGCTGCTGAAGACATGATCAAGCTCATCTTGGAGAAGAGCAAAAGTACTCTGAGAGAGCAGTGAGTTACTGACACCTAAACACAGTCCACCACACACTAGTAAAACAAGAATCCAGAGACTTGAGATAGATAGTTTATCATATCATGTCCATTTTAATCTAATTTGTTGTTTCAGTTGTGGGCAGTGAACATCAGTAATAAAATGAAGGACGTTGAATTTGAGGCCAGAATGCTCCTCAAGTCCACAGATGCTGTGCCTCTTAATTTTCAGGAAGTTAAATTAGACATTATTTATTGACGGCTAAACTAAATTGGTTTCAATATGTCTGTGACTTTCTGGATGCCGGTTTTAATTTGAAATCTATTGACTGCAACCCACAGACATCATACAGTCCTCAACATGGTACAAGACTATGCCAAGATCCTACAGGATCTGGAGGCACGTGGCTCCAAACTGCTCTGTCCATGGAAAGTGGTGACAGAAGTGGCTCCTAAAGTCCTGCAGGGCTTCTGGGTGCTTCCCCCTCGTGCCCTCTTAAATATGCCCTCCCAGCTGCTTTGTAGCTGGCTAATGGCCACAAGCAATATTTTGCATCTGGTCGGTCAAGTCGCTACAACTAGAGACGTTTGCAGTCGGCAACCTTGATCTCTCGAGGGGGTGTTCTACTCGGTCTCTCTGTGCGTTAGACCATGGGTTAAATTTATGCCAGAATATCCATTTAAGATGCAGCATTAGAAAAAAAGATTAGGAATACTATCAGCAAAATGTAGGCCACATCCTGTAGAATGCTCAGTATACAGAATAATCTCTTTTTAAATGTTCTAATGGTTCATTTACTAACTGTATTTATTTGAGCCACAGCCCCATGGCACTAATAAATACAGCTGGAGGAGTTTATCCTCGGCCTCAGTAGCATGGGTCCCAGAACTTCACTCTGAACAAACAAGCATGGCAGTCAATATCTTGTGTGGCGGGTTGCTGCCATCAGTATGCGTGTGTGTGTGTGTGAGAGAGAGAGAGAGAGAGAGAGAGAGAGAGAGAGAGAGAGAGAGAAAGGGTAAATGAAAGGCAAACTATAAAGCGCTTTTAGGGCTTTTATGAGTTCAGCCATTTAGCACTGAGGTGACTGATCAGATGATTCCCATACAAATGGTTTTTGTGACACTGATGTGCATTTTAAAAGGCAACAACAAAAAACTTTTTTGTCCTTTAGTCTCAAGGACATATTGTTGAGATGGAGGGCACAGCTTTTCATTTGAAACTTTGTCTTTTCAGCATGAAAGCAGCTGCCTTCAACAGTCCTCCCCAGCCTGCTCCTGTCCCACATCGGCACACGCCTCTGTTACTTAAAGATGATTACTATCTCTTTACCATATCTATGTTGTCACAGATCCTAAGGGACAGGGCATACGAACATCTTGATACAGTGACAAAACATATACTCAGGCCATGAAAACTCCATGAAAACTTATATTTGAATAGATATTGAAGGCTGTTAAAGTGGGACAAAGAAAAACTTATAATACAGAGGGAACAACAGGAGAGGATGGATGGACCTGTCACTACTTTCATCCTGTTTCCATTAGCAGCAGAGAAGACAGAGATCAGTGATGTGAGCTCAGAGCATGAGCTTCCCATGATTCCACTTAGAAGACCACATGCGTCTTGATGCTCTTCCGCCTAAAGGGACTGAATGATGCTGGAACATTTTCAGAGGACATGCAATTCTTTATTTCTTGAACTTATCAGAAAAATATCCTGAAAACAACCAGATGTCATGGGGTCAGTGTTGGTTTCCAGAAGTGCAGAAGAAACCAAGTCCCTGTGAATACTTCATCAGCAATCAGTTTATTAATTATGAAGCCGTTAGACAGGACTGACCTGAGCATGATTAAGGTCAGCGAAGACCAGTTTTCATATGTGAAGATAAACAGCTCAGAGCATCAGTCAACAGATCATCACATATTCATGTTTCCTGGTAACCAGACATTGGGCAGACTCAGGCTCAATGGGATCTGACTGAGAAAAAAGAATGAAGTTAAGTGAAGTTAAATAAAATGTGCTGTGCTGCAGGCACCCGGGGTTTTTATGGGTGAGAGAGGATCTAATCTATGCTAATCAATTTAGCCTCTGTTGACAAATTAAGTTTTTACGCAAACATAATGATTGCTGCATCGCGGCCAAACACAACAGATATAAAATTCATAAAATATGTCAGAGAGTAAAACTATGTTTAATACCCTCTCATATTGCAAGACTATCACATAAACAGACACAGACTGTTGTACACCACAGTGAAAAACCAGTGGACTTTTCACAGCAGGTGATTTGACTCATCTTTGCAGGAGAGACTTAGGCGTTACCAGGCTGTGAATCCTGTACAGTGACAACCACTCAGCACTTTATCTAGGACAAACGTGAACCCAGTGGTATTGTCCACTTAATATTCTTAATATACTAATATAAATGTATTGTAACATTTACAGTCACAAGTAAGAGTGGCTTTCCCCTGTTATCCCAAACCTGGTTACTTATAACACACACACCATCTCACTGAAAAATCCATGTATTTTTCTGCACACATCTGCAGAGCCTCAATTTTTCTGACATTAACTAATTTCCTGACATCTGTTTGTGCTGTTAACAGCTAATCTGTTCAGTCACTTGCACCCAGCTGTTCTGCTAAAAAACATCACTGACTCACTCATTCAATGTAACATCAGCAGGAACAAATAATGAGTCATGGATCAGGAAATGAGCAGGACACACAGTGTAAAATCTACTAAACACTTCCTGTTCCTGCTTTACCAGCCTCTGATCTGTCTACATGCCGTGGACTGTTGATTTCATGTCCACC
>OMNW01024367.1:36484-68463 GCA_900303245.1 Selene dorsalis
TTTATTCTAACACCCATTTTTATTATTACTACTATTATTTATCCTTTTTTTTTTTTGACTCTCATGCAGAAAATCATTTCAGAGTATGACTGCAAATGTGTGTGCTATTAAGTTGAGGCAGTGAAAGACGAAAATATGGTCTCAACATCAAAACACGCCTTTGTGCACTGTCAGTGTTCAGCATGCCTAGGCTTTGCGGCGCATGTGCAGCTCTTTATTGCAGAAATTAAACCTCTCTCACAAGGCAAAGTGAGATTTAAAATCATTGAATTATTGACTCCATGAAAAGCCGGCTCCCTGTTCTGGCTCTGCTGCATATTACCCATTAACAATCACGCCTGAAGTAGATGATCATTTTCATTCCAGTGTTGGACGAGAGAGGGGAGAATAAGATTTTTAAAACGAGATTTTTCATGACTGTTTTAATGAGAGACATACATAGATTAGCTGCTGCAGAACAGCACCACTGTAATGAACTTAAATATCCTCCATGGAACCATGTCAAACCACTCTGCAGTAAAAGTCAGTCACACATGCACCTGCTTTCTTGTAAGTATAAGTACCTGTTCTGTGATGATTATGTTGGTCAAATTATGAAAATGAAGGGAAATAGTCACAAATTCTGTCGTGCTCATTGACCGCTGCTGAACACTGAACAACAAAGAACATCCTCATCTTGGCACTTTATGTATAATGTTATGTTTTTACATGGGTTTTCAAAACTCTCAACCACAGATTTTGCAAAGCTATACCACTCCAGGAGGACTGGGCCAACTTTGTTTCATAAAATCGAGTTAATTTACTAGAAAATGGGCGAGAAACTTCACATGAAGGTGAAGCGACGATCCTCAGTCACCATCTCAACAGCTGAGCAAACACCATATGCTGATAAAGACAATGAGCCCTCTAAATAGTAAGTAGACTTTTTACAAGCTTGTTTGCTATCAGCAGACTGAAATGTTTCTACAACTATCAGACGGATTGTCAGGAAGGTTTGCAGACCCCCTCTGATTATAAATCAGAGTGTTGACCAGTATATATTACAAATACCTGCAAAACCTCCCATTAGCCTCAGCCATTCTTTGTGTTTAGTGTTAATCAGTGAAATGTCAGTGAACATGATGGACACAGGTAAACTCACACCTGCTGCACATCAGCGTAGTGACTATGTCACTGCACTGTTTTCAACCCCTGCTTCCACCTCTGCCTGCTCTCATTATCCACACCACGAAGCCGTCTCTACCGCATCTTTACAAAGGCTGAACCACACCTTTGATCTTTCTTATGCAGCTCTGGTAATCACAAGGTCCACTGGCATGAGTTTTAGTGATGACACAATCTGTGCAAGTAGAAATTGGCATAATAGTCAGTTATGAAATCCTCCTGCACTGGGGGAGCGTGTGTCCTGTCGGGCTGCTGCTTGCCTGTCAGTCGGACACTGCTGCTGAGAGAATCAGAGCGGCCAACAGAAACGAGTCATGCTGCCCTGCCTCACACTGCCTGGTGCTGCTCTGCCCTCTGCTTCCATCACCATCTCTGCTTCCATCTCACTCAGTTTGGTGGTTCAGTCATTTTAAAACAAATCCACAGCCTGCCACACTGTTGCTCCTGTAAAGGTCTAATAGTTGACTCAGGGGTCATCTCCACTGATGCATCAACAGTGACTTTCATATACCTACTATCTGTGCATCTAAATCAGTTATGGAGTCTGCTGCACTAAAGGACATATCACAGGTGTCATGTAAACTCTGAAAGGTCAGACAGTGTTTCCTCTAGGATTTTTTTAAGATGTGGCAGCAGGACCCTGAACGGATCAAGACACTTGAGGAAGTTTACAAAGTAACGGTAACCGGTAGATTATTATTGTGCATCTGCTCCGAGCCGATTATGAAGTAGTGGCGGCGATAATTAAGGAGTGGCGGGCCGCCACAACTAAATGAATATAGCGGAAACCCTGTCCGATTTTTTCTTCAGTGGTTGCTTGGACCTCTGGATTTGGCCCTTGGTTTTCCAGTCACATCATAACTCACTACAACAATCATTATGTTTAATCAAAAAACAATTTCAAGCTGATCAGCTGCCTTCTTGACTCTCTGAAATCAAGCGTTGGATGTCCCAGATCTTTCTGCAGCCAAGTGAAAATACATTTAAAGTAATTGTGTTTGCTCCTTAAATGTCCATCCACATTTACAGAGGAAGCTGTCAGCTAATATTCCACTGGCAGCCACAGAGCTTGGTGCAGTCTTTGACAGTGATGTTTCATTTGAACAAACAAGCTACATTAGTAATTCACTCATACTTCCTTCACCTGAGCAGCATCTCAAAATCAGGTCTTTTCTCTTGCTCGCCTTGAAGAGGTTGAAAAGGCCTTTACATTCTCATGTCTGCACTGTTGCAGTTTGCTGTATTAGAGCTGAACCTAACCGATAAAAGATGCAGCCAGTCGAATTCTGACTACTTTCCAAGAGACAAGATCACACTGTATTAGTCCTGAGTTAGTCCATCTTCATTGACAACCAGTCAGCTGTAGAGCTGATTTAAGCTTTTACTGACCCCCAGTTATACTGCTGAACTACAAGCAAGAGCACCACTTCAGATCTTCAGACAGAGCCCTGCTGGCTGGTTCAAGGCTGGTAAAGAAGATCACCACCACCACCTCCCTCTTTACACTTACACACACACACGCACACACACGCACACACACGCACACACACGCACGCACACAGTTCAATAAAATTATGGATGCAGGCTAAAGCTAATCAATGCCGAAAATGAACCTGTGTGGCCAGTTCTGTTCTGAACACCATCACCCATAAATCACTTTGTCTATACACGGCCATTACTGAGAGCTATTAAACTACACAGTAATCAGCCTTCAACTCATTAGCAATGAGGAGATAAATCAACACAGTGGCTGTTGCATAATGGAGGCCTTATCACTCCAGTCAGCAGCTTATGTGGAAAAGACAGGGCGTGATACAGCTTGGAGCAACACACAGTTGATGCAAACATTAGTATCAGGACTTACAAATGCAAAAAATAAAAGGGTTCTCAAAACAAAAGCGCATCATATACACTGGTTATTAATATCTTTCAATCATGACCAAACAATAACAGATATACTGTATTCCTGAGGTGAAAACTGCACCACTGATATGGTACCAGGGTATGTATGTTGCATTTACACTAGTTATCTTACACGTTTATGCATCGCAACATCATTTTCAAACAGATACATGATGGCACTGAAAATTAGGTAGAAGCTTTAAATAACAACTTACAGTTAGATTGTTAAGAATTTCTTCACCCTAATAATGTACAGAAAGACTGTTATTATAGTCTATCATATATGCAGATATCTTAAAACAAACATTTACACTGAAAAATCAGGAAACAACTGAGGAAACTTGATGACAACTGCCCATATGTGGTTTACAGCTATATAACTGTGTTTAGAAGGTGAATGTACTTATGAAATCTAAGACAGCACATGTGAAAAAAACAATTTCACACATATCTGAGTATAAATACAACAGTATTTTACTTGATGAGTTCACATATGGTATTAGAAGTGCGACAAGATTTGAATGAAGGCACTGATGATGTGCTGTGATCAAACATTTTTCACACTTCACTGTCACTCTCTGATGAGCCTTGTAGTTTTTGTCGATGTGCCAGCAAGTTGAGAATTCACATTAGACATGTGGTTTTTGGACATCATATTTCACATGTAAAAATATGAATTTGTGATTTTTTAATTAGCTTTTTTTGGCAAGAGAATAAAGGTCAAACAGAACTGAAACTACCTCAACAAAAACTCGTCACAGAGTCACCAACCTGATAGGGTTCCAAACTTGCCATGATTGAGAGAGTGTTGGACCAAGAAAACACCATTTCTCAGGTCCTGAAGGCCGACAAGAAGACGAGGCACTTGGTCCCAACATGGCAAGATACTGATGTAATAGAGTGCATAAAGAGGGCCCTTGGTCCACTGAGAGATTTCAGGACTATGTGAGGGTCTCTTTTGTCAAGCCGGTCCTGCACCTGCTGAAAGTCAACCTCCTTAACCTGAACAATGATGACAGTGAGCTAACAAACACGATAAAGATAACTATCCTCAGCTACCTCACTGAAAACTAACAGGATCCCACCACCGATGCCCTGCTAAACATGGCTTTGCTTCTGATCCGAGGTTCAAAACCCAGTACATTGACAGTGACAAGAAAGAAGGAGTACAAGCCGTAGCTGTGTCTGAGGTGGAGTCCATGTTGAATGTACGAGCACAGCCTCCGTCCACATCACAGAGTCCTGAGCCAAAACAAACACCACCAAAGAAAGCAAAGAAGAAAACATCAGTCAGCTTTTTAAAAACCTCAGGTGCTGTATCTGCAGCTGCCACATCTGCTTCCCCATCTCTAAGAGAGGCAATAGATGGGGAACAGAAGGCCTATCTGTCCACACCAAATGCAGACAGTGAGATGGATCCTCTTGAATGGTGGAGACTCCACGCAACATGGTAACTTGCCAAAGAGCTACTCTCAAGCCTGATGAAGTTGACAAATTGGTTTTCCTGGCTAAAAATCTGTTAATATAATCTGTCATAATGGGTTGCCTTTTTAGAAGGAGATAAAAACTCTAAGGAGATGTCTGAACAGTAATATGTTCTGAAGCTGCTGGATTTTTAATAATCAGGTTATAGACATTGCAGTTTGATCATTTTTGTTCTAAATCGTTGCACTTTAAGAGATAACAACAGTTACTTAAGCTCTTTAGTGTTTTGGTATACTTAAATCCTGTTAAAATGACAGTGTTGAACAATACAGTAATACTTTGCAGAACTGCCTCAGCTTGTAACAGGGGTTGACATTTTTATTTAACCCACTTGAAATAAACCTTGAGTATTATTTGCAACAGGCAATTCCTCATTGATATTTTGTTCTGGAATTTTTATTTTACTTTTCATGTTTATTGAAAGCTACCTCAAAAACCAAGTGCAGTTTAGTTCTTATGTTGCAAGAGTGCACTTTATCAGAGTGTTGTGGTTTACCTTTTACTATGTTCACGTTGGCAAAATTGCACAAACTATTTAAATTAAAATCTGTTCAGAAAGGTTCTTTGGCCTAAATTGTCTGTTTTTTTTTCTTTTAGGGATATGTTTAACATGGGAAATGGTTTGGTAGCATTGTTCAGAAACTTGCAAATTAGTCTCAATAATCAATGCATGTTCGCCACATCGCCCACCCTTAATGCTAAATGTAGTCTGAGGTCATGAAACCAGAGGAAAGAGTGGTGGTGGCATCAGGAGGGGTCTGGATTGAGGTCGAGATAAATGAGGTGGAAAATGAGCAGGTTATGTTTAGGAGTGGCCTGGGAAGTTCACACCTGTGCCACCTCTGCATTTAACCCACAGGTCCAGACAGGTGCTGCCCAGCCTGGAGCCCACAGACCAGCCACGCACACACACACATACACACACACACGTACAAACACACTGCATGTCATACCCTTTTCTGTACAAATGGACTCCAGTCCCTTCATGATTAATTATGTTCAATATGAGTGTATTATTTACAAACCAGCAGCAGCGCAGTGGTAATACATCATCCATCTTGAGATGGCCCCAGGCACTCTGTGTCATAAAGAGGACGACACGAGCATAAGCACGAGAACATTATCTACACGTGCACAAAAACAACTTGTCAGAGACTGCATCTTGTCTCCCTTTGCCAAACCAACACTCCCTCCCTCTCTCCTTCCCTCCCTCCCCTTTTTACACTCTTGATGTCTCACTATTATGTTGGTGAATTGGAGCTGAAGAGAAAGCGGGAAGCCTTGACACAGAGCTGCTAATGCAGAGCCGCTACACTAACACGTTGTGTGAACGGTTGGGGAGCACATCTACAGGACAGTGAGGGATAGACGACACTAACACTGCACTCAATGCACGCTCTAATCCCCCTGAGTGGTCTTACAAACGCAACAACATAGTTCAAACAAAGCTGCAACAAAACAGCTCAGGGACACAGTTGAAATATGGTATTTCTAAAGAATGTTTAAAAAAAAAACAGTTTCTTAAAGGATTGAGGACCTTTACATTGTGACTGCATTCCCCTCATCAGTATCTGTTAGACTATAATAAATCAAATAACTGCTTCAAAGGTGAAAGGTGCTGCTCATAGTGCTGAAGCCACAGGGACATTCATTATGTGATTCAGTCACAAGTCAATAACTACAGCATCAAACAGCTGAGAGAGTTCACAGCTATCTGCTGGAGAAAGGGAAACATTTGTTTTCTTAGCAGTTGATGGAACTGCTCTACATCCTGGAGAGAAACCTCGATATCCAACAATCCTGAGTAGCTGTATCATCTTTGTGCATAACACCTTGTCAGGAGTGTGAGTCTGTCACAGCCTCACAGTTGTGTTCACAAATGACATTGTTGGAAGGACTTACAGGAGCTACAAGAAAGTTTTGGTATTTCTACTTAGCAAACGTTGGCAGAAGAGGTGGTTACTTACCAGTCGTGCCCTCTGAGAAGCTCAACTTCACACAGCTGTGACTTAGTACCAGAGGGTGACAAGACCCACCAGGTCATGGCTGTTGTTAACATGTTAACGTTAGCAGAAGAAAAGAAGTGATGGAAATAGGAACAAAACAAGAGTTTGATGCTAAACTCTCTTTTATTGACTGGTAAGTGAAAAGCTGTCAAAGCTAACAGCTAATAGCAAAATGTCCAAATAGCTCCTTTAAGTCACATCTGTTCTGGCCCAGCTGGAGTCCAGGCCCCTGGAACAGGATGTTGATGACTGAGGTACAGGTACAAATGGTGCAGAGCATAGATATATTCATTTAGCCTATAGCTCCAGTCAACTAATATTTGCTTTCATGGCATGATAAAGCCCCATCGATACATCATTTTGGAACATTTATGGAGTGGTGGCGATTTAATTGTGTAGTGACGGTGAGTTGTAGTGCCATAAGCTTCACAGCACTGCCACTGTAAGTTACATTTTTTTGTGTTTAAATCTGGATTTCATAGGTTCTTGTCTAAAATGATTTGAAGCCAGCATCATAACGTCAGTGGGTGTTCATTTAGAGATCTATCAGTATACTGTAAGCAAAGGAGAGGGCAGAAAGTCTGCGGGGGGAGGGAGGAAGGGAGGGAGGGGCGGAGAAGGGCTGGATAAGGTAGACATGATGAAATACATCGACTGACAGAGACAAAGGTTAAGAGAGAACAATACTTCCACACAGAAAGAAGCAGAGATGGTTTAGAAGAGTGAATCAATTCAATCAGCTGGACCTGTTTACCAGCTGGCACAATGCCTGAGAGTCGGAGTGAGTGTTTGTTTCAATCTGTTTGACAGGCTGCCTGTCACGCTGTTTGACAACACACACGGCCATAAAATCGGAAATGTATACATTGAGACTTTCTCTGCAAAACCAGATTTTAGCTTCAGGAGAAAGAAATGATCAATTTAGAAAATGACCAACAGTGAACAAACACAGCACTTGAACAAATGAAAAACAGGAAATATGCTGGTGGCATCAGAAATGTGGGGAGAGATCTGGCTACACTCAAGGCCAAGTTGTAATGTTGCCAAATAAACTGTCTTTTCAAAAATGAATCACAAGAGTAACAGGGATGTGGGGCAACCACCCACCTGTATATGTATGCTCTTTAGTAGTCTGACCCATGATGATGGGAGGTGGTGAGAGACACTTCACAGCAGGGGTGCACCGATTGCAATTTTCTGGCCGATCACTGATCACCGATTTTTAAAAAGCCTGACCTGCCGATTCCAATTTTGGCCGATTCATTTTTATATACACCTTCAACGTTCAAATCTTATTTTATTGAAAAACAATACCCGTGAAACAATGCAATACACACTCGTTGTTTTAACTGCACATGAGGTAGTTCTCCCAAATATAAATGAAAACGATAGAGCGTTGCTGTCCAACTTACTAAATTATATCAGTTCCTGTAGTCTTTCATTTTTCACATCTTAAAACAAACAAAACCTGTTTTGAGCCTCTTACCAAAAATAAAGTGCACAGATGTATTCTGCACACATGCAGATGTAACCTGGTGGGAGGGCCTGTCAGTGGCTGACTTTCAGACCTTTGCCGAGGCAGATACGATCGGTAGATAAGATCGGTTTCAGATAAAATAATCGGCCAATCGCCAATTCAGCAAAATGAAGGAAATCAGCACCGGTTGATCGGTGCACCCCTACTTCAGTGCACTGCATTTTTTACTAAACCAGAACACACACTTTTAGTTTTTTCTGACTGTGTGAAAATCTGATGTAAAGTCAGTGAAATGTGAGCGTTGAGGCCGTGTGCACAAGCTGCACTAGGGTGTTCACATGACAAGTGAGGGAGGTAGTCTCTTGTCTGGTTGTTGACTTTGGAAAGTCAAAAAATATTTAGATGCAGTGCCTCCACAATACCAGTAACAGAAATATTTGGCAGAAAAGTGGTTTGAGAAATGTTTGATGATGCAACAAGCACTTTGGATGAAGCACGCTGACCTCTCTGAGGGAATAAGTGAGGCTTCTGATCTCGGCCAAGACGGAGACTCACACGGATATGAAGAGTAACACAGCCCTCAGCTCCTCCTGTCAATTATTTTATTAAGGGTGTGTCTCATTAAAATAACACTAACAGAAATGGTTACCAAATGAGCATAATGGTGACTTTTCTTTAGCAAATAAATACAGCACAAAAGTTCAGTATGACAGATAAACTTTTCAGACCAAAATATTTGTGTTATTGAGCAGTGGGGATCCATTTTATCAAATCCATCTGAATCCTTTCAAATCCCTGAACAAATCTCATTTACTTCACCATTTGTTAGTGTTTAAGTTATAAATAACCACAGCTCACAGATTCAGATGAGGTTTGTCATCACCTGTGTTTTCAGTAACCAGAGACAGGTAGGTTTGGGGCTTTTGGCAGCTTCTACATTAATCAACATTAACATTAATTAAACTAGCCTCATCCGTTTTCACAACCTGTGGCTTCAACCTGAAAATGATCTCAGCAACAGCAGACAAGAAATGTTGATTGTTGATCAGTACAGATTGCTGTGAAACCTATCTGTGAATTTTAGACTAGATCAGAGTGAGGACATCCTAATTCTCGTCCTCAGTTCTCAAATATTGATTTGATTTGCATAAAAAGCAGTCGTTAACATGCTGATATCATCTGGGTCATTGTTGCTGTTGTCAACATCACTGTTGTAGACGGATGTTAGAGAGTTATCTGTGGGCTTAGAAGGGCACAGATTCATTGTAGCTGTGACTTCATTATCTGGGTATAAGAGAAAATCAATTCTATAATCTGTTATTTTAACGAGTGATGCCCATGATGATGATGCTAATGTTTTCTGCATGTTTTAAACACTGATCTTTGCTAACAGGAACTTAAGTGAGATAAAAGGTTTGTTAAAAGACTCATTAACGTTGGATCTTGACAAATCTATCGTGAGTGTTACCAGCTATGCAATCAGATCTCAGTTTCCCCTGTTTGATAAAAGATGCCAAAAGAATTTTGAAATATTTGGACCATTTCACACTTGTGTGCCTTCCCAGAACTCATATTATATTTATAACGTACTAAAGAACACTCATCTTCTCATCTACAAATACATCTGTCCTTCAGTAGACGAACTGTGTGATGTACTGGACCTGTCTGTGATGACTACAGTGTGTGTGTGTGTAAGCATGTGTAATTTATCATGGTGTTGTTACTTCCTCAGGCTGTGTCAGAGGCTTTCAGTGTGTGTGTATGTCTGAAATGGTGGTATATTAACATGCACATATATGTTGGTGCCAATCACAGCTCACGCTCACAGCTGCCCAAGGATCAGTGTGAGCTGGCCATGTGATAATGTAATAAGTCATTTCACTGCCTCATGTCTGCGAGGGAGAGCAGGTGTGTGTTGAGCTCACAGCTGCAGCTGAAGAGACATCTCCTTGAACATAAGGTCCTATACGCATCATTACATGGGTGGAGAGAAAGAGAGAAAACAGTCTAATAAAATCAAACTGGTCTTTAGTGGGTTTCACTGAGATGAGAAAAACATAAATACATACAGCATCTAAAAGTACAAATAGGTCTAGAGGCAGCTTAAGGTTCAATGAAATCATCTCTATGCTTTCCAAATGACACAAATAAACAGAGAAAAATGAGACTGTCAGTTCTGCCAACAACAAGAGGCAGAAAAAGAGCAACACTCCTGCTACACTGTAGGCTGATCACAGAAAAATCCACTTCTTCACCAACATCAAACCCAAATACCAAGAATTGGACACGCTATCAGACCAAAACCAACAAGGTATTTATAATGAAAGCAGCAAAATATGTCAAAACACATTACAACAGAACAACACATGGAGCTGTGAGATGGGTTATTTAGTGTTGGTGTATTTCAACAGCCTCCAACAAACAGCCTCTGGGATATTTTATAGTTATCACCTACTCTTTTCAGTACAGCTGCAAAGACTTGAGACCATTATGTTGCACCACACAGAACACCAAAACTTTGCTGATAGGAAGGATAAAGGGTGTTATGCAGAGTTTAGTGGGGTCATGACAGCAAATAGTCAGTGACAATTCACCCAGGACAACTGACTCAAAGACAGGTTCAGATGAGCTGAAAATGTTTCTACTTGTGGAGAAAATTGAAAATGTTCCTAAATGTACTAAAAAAAAGAGAGTGGAGGGTAAACACTGGTGAGTTCAGAGATCAGATGGAGGCTGAACTACAGCTGGTGCAAAAAACAACACATCTTCCAGAAGTAGAGGAAGAGGAGGACGAGGAGTGGGGGGGGGGGGGGCAGCAGCACGGAAGTGATGTCATTGACCTACGACTTCGATGACGTCACTTCCGTGCTGCTGCCGAAGTCGTAGGTCAGTGAAAAGCCGTGTAAAAAACCCCGGATGACAATAACAACACAAGTCCGAGCCGCTCCGAACTCACGAGGGAATAGTACGAGAGATTCATAACAACATATTGGTGAAATGAAGGAGTTTCGCAGCAGATAATGTGTTATTTAGATGCGGCATCCTTGCCCCAACAACTCTCATTGTATTATATATGTGGATTGCGAGTGGATCTAAATATCTTCCGAAGGACTCCAAGTTACACCAAGTTGTTCGGGTGATGAACGTATTTTATGCTAGAAATAAGGTCCAGATTGCAAAAAACGAAACTTTGATGACCTCTGTGTTTTAGAATGAACATGTTCTTTCCTAAGTACGACTTGCTCAGCAGCAGAGCATAGAGATGAAACGTACTGGTGGAAGAACAGGATAGGAACATCTTCCTGGCAGAGTTGATTATACAGAGTAGTCAGGTGCAAAACATTGACTTTTAATCTTTTTTACATCCTACATCATTACTTTACATTATAACACTGGCATCACAGCTCTTAATTATAATTAATAAAGTCTATTTGAGTGTGCATGAGATAAAAGGAGACTGAGCATGTGTGCGTGAGCCTGGTGGACCCCAGTGCCATTTATAAGAAAGTGGACATGCTTGAAAGTCACTGGGGTAAGTGAGGAGCACTGAGGCGAGAGACTCGCTGGCGACAGATCGTACCTCGTCACCATAGAAACAGGAAGGCGACATGACAATGGCTCTGTTGGGCTCATGGAAGATAAACCGCAGGAGTGGGGAACGAGTACAAGAGTCAGAGTCAGAGAGAGATTTGATGTGGGTGGGAGAGAAAAGAGGCGGTGGATGAATCACATATTTCTGTTTGTTTTGTTAATTCCACTCTGCGGTGCCCGGACATATGGATCCATTTAATGAGACACGTAAAGACTAATGACGGTCCAGGGCTCTGCTTGCATTCAGGCAGTCTCTGTCCAGATGTTGCTTATGAAATTAAGTGGAGGAACAACATTAATTTCACTACTTAAGCAGGTTCAGTACTCCTCCTTATGTCAGCTGAAACATCCAGAATGGCACCAGTGATAACAACAATAATGAGAAGGAGAGGGAAGGAGAGAGAGAGAGGGAGAGAGAAAGGCACCATCGTAATAATAATAAAAAAAAAAAAAGCTAAATTCAGTCACACATCACAAAACACACTGAAAATATAATTTTTAAATCAAGCAAGCTGTTCCAAATCAACAGGTTTAAGTCATGATGCATTTGTCCCAAAATGTGGTTTAAATCAGAAACACACACACTCTCCCACTCACACTCAAATGCAAGCATTGATGCCACGGTTCCTAGAAATCATCTGTTGATGGTGACAGAGCAGAAAATGATAATCCTCTACTGACAGGGGAGAAAAGAGCCAACAGACAGGAAAACAGAGAGAAACCAAGGACAGGTGGAGACGTGGCAATACACAGTATAGTACATATAAAGAGAGCGATTTATAATTCATTTCATTTTATGTATTGTCAAAGGATTCCCAGTGGCTTAAATCACAGCAGATGTGTCCTGACTTGACTTCGAAAAGGCACCAAGATATGTGAGATTCTGCATCCAGAGCAGGTTTATGCTTTTAAAGGAATAAAGGAACAAGCAAGTGTTACACGTCTTTGAGGTAATTATAGAGTTGCAGTTTGGACGTTGTTAACATTAAGACCAGAAGCTGCCATTACAAAGCAGATAATACAAACGTGATAGCTTCTCTCACCAACTGTTGCAACAGGCAGCTGAAAAATGTCTGTAAACCAGCATGTTAAGACACAGAGACCATGGCACAGGCCACAGTGTGGATGGTGGGAAGTGACACAGTGCATTGTGGGGGTCTGGGGACATGTGAGGCGGAGTTAACATTTAAATGTCATTTGCTTGGATGGGAGGACTCGTTGGCAGCGAATGACCCCGGGGTGGTCGTCAGAGACAGAGAGAGAAACAAAGACAAACGGACGAAAAGATAGAGAGCGGCTGAAGGGAAGAAGCAGGAATACAGAAGAGAAACATACAGCAGGATGGAGGGAGACTTCAGGACTTGCACTGACGTCAGTGCTTTATTGTGTTACGTAGACTCTAATAAACTGACTCCCAAAGTAACACCAAAGAGGTTTCACTATAACCCCAGACTGTAAAGCAAGTTAGCATGAAGAGGCAATAATTGAAAATGACTCAGTGTAAGTGTCTGCAGCTCTTTGAGGCTGTAGGCACTACACTGCTTCAAGCTGAACACTCAGGTCAGCATGAACATGCTCACAAGAACAATAAAGACATACTACAGCTTTAATATTTACCATGAACAAAATACTTGTTTAGCATGAGGTGAAAGAAAGATCCCTGCACAGCCACAGGGAGTCAGGTGCTGGTCGGCAGCAAGAACATATAATATATAAGATTTTAAAAAATAAGCATGTTATTTCTTTTTATCTTAGTAGTTTAGCATGTTAGTAATTGCTTATTAGTGACACAACTCACAAATGTTGGTAAACTCCCCATTCTGTTGCTGTGCATCATCATCATCATCTATACTTTCCTTCCAAACCACCTCCATGTTACAAACCAGACTTAAAGCTTAGGTCTGCATATAACAACCCAACCCAGCCAACAGCCCCATGGAGCAGTTATTTAAAAACCCAGGCAAACTCACTCTCACTTTTTAAAACAGATCTTGTAATTTTATTTCTATGAAACAATAAGAAACCCGGCAAAGTTACAAACTGTTGCTTTTTGTGAGCAAACTTGAAAATTTTATTGACTCCAAATGAACTGAGCCAATGAACAGAGTCTGAAGACGCCTCTTGCTAACGTCATTTTGTGGAGTTGATCTGAGATTGAATATGGCTGCATGAACAGATCAGAGCCAGTTCTGCTGGTCATCAAGAGTGAAAGGAACACAGACGGAGGCTGATAAAAAGAGACGGGTTGCACAGTATATAATCCAGCCCGAGCAAGATGGAAGACAATAACTTCAATGTTATGGAGCAATAAAGACTGATTCCCCACAGGAGCTATTCTGATAACATTTGTTGTGACTTATGCCCGAGAAAGTAATCAAGTCAGTGCAATAACGTCCTCAACATGAACATTTCTCAGACGCTACACTGACATCTCATTACAGTATATGTTTATATAAGAGGATACCCACAGTGTAGACTGTAATCTTCAGCATGATGAATATAGACATAACTGTAAAATCACACTTTATAAAAAGGTCCGCTATCTATTCATGCAATATCTTTTTTTTTAAGATAAATTATTATTCTGCACTTGATGTCAAGTAGAAAGAAGTGTAACAAGTCCTGACAAAGAAGTTGTGTCCATGCATCAAAAGAAATTTTGATGCATGTCAAATTTCATTAACCAACACCTCTTGTTGTCTGTTACTGTCCGTGTACCTTGACGTGTTAACTGCCTGAAGGTCCTACATATTTTCATTTTTCTGTGCAACACCTTCTATATAATAATGTGACGCCACCATATTGAACGTGTACATTATGTAAGCCATCTGTGTGTTTTATAAAGGTCTACCCTTAAAAATGTAGGAACATGAGCTTAGAATATGGACTGATATTGAAAGAGAGGAAAAAAAACAAATCTGCTTTTCATAAGATGGACACAGGAGAAGATTTTAGCCTGCAGCATCCAGAAGCAGCAGTCATCAAGTAACAGTAGAAGACAAGCTTCTCTTTCAAAGACAACTATTCCCTTTTTCTAACTTCTTACTCCTGTTAGTATAAATAAAACAATAACATCAGAACTGCAATTCTGCCTCCACCAATTCAAAATCAATTCATAACTACACAGAAACTCTGAGCAATGGAAAACGAAAAGAATTAAAGGGGACATATCATGGAAATATCACTTTTTGAAGGCTCTT
The DNA here is from genome assembly GCA_900303245.1 of Selene dorsalis. NCBI lineage: Eukaryota > Metazoa > Chordata > Actinopteri > Carangiformes > Carangidae > Selene > Selene dorsalis. The sequence goes on from OMNW01024367.1 coordinate 51,310, forward strand.
TAACATTTACTTGGGTGTTTGTCTTTCCTTCCAGCCCCCAAAATGTGAGAATTAAATAATCTGTAATGTGCAGGCTCCTTTAAGTCATTCAACCTGTTGCATCTTCATTGAAGACAGTATTTGGCCACATTTTGGATTTTATAACCCAAAGAAGCAGCTCAATAAGACCCACTACATCCCACACATCTGCAGGCTTCATACATTTAAATATCTGATCATAAAAAAGAGAATGTTGAGTGTAAAAAATATGCAAAAATGCAGAAGCCCGGGCACCACATAGCTCAGTGGGTTGAGCAGATGCCCCATGTGCAGAGGCTACAGACCTCGCTGCAGCTGACCGGCTCAAATCCCGAGTCCGGTGGCCCTTTGCTGCATGTCATTCCCCCTCTCTCTGCCTCCTCATTTCCTGTCTCTCTCAACTGTCCTATCAATTAAAGGCAAAAAGCCCAAAAAATATACTTCAACAAATTGCAAAGACCCTTGGTGCATAACGGTGAGGCCTACTGTAGATGGTGGAGGGAGCTGTAGCAGCAAATGGCGTACAAGCAGTGACCACATATGGCTGCAGGAACATGTGCACATATGAGTCTCAGGTTAGAAAAGCTGCACGATGCATCTGCATGAATATGACTGAATGCAGCAATCAGCTGGTTTCCAAACAGCTGGTAAAACACGAGTGAAACAGCTGACGCAGGGTGAAATCTCAGTTAGACATGTAACACTGAGAGGGCCAACTAGATTGTGTGGTGTCCTGTACCTAAACATCTTTATATAGACATCTCTATCTACAGAATATAAAAGTCCATCAGTCACTCTGTTTCTCTGAGACTGTTGTGAATCTGAATCAGTTTTTTCATGATGTCCTTAGCTACATCTGACAACAAGTCAGACTCATCTCCAGATCATTATTGACCACTCTCCCTCTATATGCTGTTGATCACTGCCGTAAGTGAAAATCATGCACGGCTCTCTCTGAATCATCCCTTCACCTCTTCTCTCTCTGTCTGGATGTCTCTCCACCTTCAACCCTTCCTCTCTCAGTCTCTCTCATTACTGCCTACCCCTCTCCCATCTGTTTCTTTACAGCCTTTTTTAATGTAGTGTGACAGCACAGTAGTAAATTGGTTGTTGTGGTTACTAAAATGGACCCATACAATCTGACTCTAAATATCCACATTTGCTCAAATACAGGCAGATATTGTGGTGAGGAAGTGGGAAGCAGGTGGAAATGGAGGCAGTGGAGAAAGATATTGATTAAAAGGTGAACACACTGTGGTCAGAAGCGCGCTGTGTGTCTTCCAGGAAGGCCTGTTTTAAGAAAAACAATGAGGGAAAAAAGGACATAATATCCACACTCATAGGGACTTTGCTTTTCTGCGCTTACGACCACCTAGGAGGAGGTTATGATGTTCACAAACTGAGGAGGCCTATCTCTAATTTATGATATCTATAAACTTTCCTCCCTACTTTTCTTCAGGCCTTAGAGATTGTAGCCGTATGATTTAAGTGATGTTCCCCAGCTGCTTGTATAAGATACATCTTGAATCTGGTGTAATAAGTCAATGATGCATAAAGATTGCAGATGCATTAGAAAATTACTTATGCCAGTATTTATCTAACAACGCTAAGATAGAAGTGCATGTGAAAGCAACCAATGAAGGAATCCTTGTAACAGAGTGGACGGTTCCAAAGTTACATTGTATTCAGTGTAGCAGGTAACATCAAAAACAGCCTAAAGAATACAAAGGTCTACGCTGGTGTGGCTCTGCTGCATGAAATACAGTTCAAGGGGCTAATCTGAGCAACATCCTTTAACTTCAAGGTCTGTCAGCAGCTGAAACACAAGTAGCCACAGCACTGATTATGTCATCCTTAGGACTGTTTTAATTTTATCTACCAGAAATGTGAACTTGCACATATTTGTTTGTACATGCCAGTGCCCTTAATATGACAAAATGGAGCAGAGTACATACACTTTAAGCACTGCAGTCACTGGTCATTAGTTGGGAGTAGTTAGTATGACTCTACAGTGGTTCTTAAGACATGGGCTGCAGTTCTTTTGTCTGCACTGCTTGTTAATGGCTGCTGCTGGTATTCTCACCCTATTATGGTCTGTTCTGGTTGGCTGAATTTTGGATTGGGTCTAGTTATCCTCTGGTCTATTTCAGAACTACTTTGATAGTCCTTGGGTTTCGTTTGGATCAGGTCTTTTCCTTAAAATTTAATTTATGCACATCATTACTTGGGCAGGATTTTCTGTCTGTTTCAAATTGGGTCCAAAAATGTAGACATGAAAAAAAGGTGAGTTAAAGCTGGAATTTACATTCCTTACAGTGTATGGAGGGTAGTATGATCAGCTCCCTCCACTCCAACAGAAACAGAGGAATTCTGTTAATAAACCATAGTCATGCTCAGTTTTCCATTTCACCCCTCAGTAAGTGTCTTGTCTTATTGTTTGTTTCCAGTTCTCATCTCTGGAAGAAGATAAGGAAAAACCCTTTAAATGTCTTTCTCCAGGCCAAGCAAAAGAATCACCAGCATGTTTTAGGTAATGCTGTGTTTCAAGGCAACTCAGGTGCTGGAGGTACTTTAGATAAGTCCTTCACAGCCTATAGTAGACTACAGTAACAATGATGTAGACAGTTAAGATGCTAGTTCTATGGTGGTGGGAGTTAAAGACCTTGACTGTGAAACCCGAAGGACAAACTCCTCTCTGTAAGGGGAGGGTGGGCCACTTCCCATTCCCATTTACACTCCAGTATCAGCATGGCTCTCCAGAGATGGCCTCGGAGTCACACAACACACCTCACCTGCTTCTCTAGGGACTTTCAGTCTGAGCGCACAGAAACAAAGACTCTCAGCTAGTTTTCGTCTGTTATTCAATGTTCTATCTTTGGAGCAGTGGCAGCATGGGTCAGGGAGAGTCGGGATTGAGATGCAGGTGTTGGGATGGAGATAATAGCAGATATCATCTTGGGTTACTTTATGTGCCACTGGACTGGCTTTCCTATTTTTTTTTGTCGTGCCTGTGTGTGTGTCACCTGCAGCAAGACTTATTGACACTGAAATGGTGATTGGTTGGTCAGTTCATTCACTATTTTGGTGTCTTGACATGTATTCCCAGTCCCCTGGGGATAACTTCTGATTACTTTATTGGCCCTCTTACCCTATTGACCGTGACCTTTCATGTGGTGCCAACAGTTCAAGAATTTTAATTATAGCTTTAGACAGGCATATTTACTCCATGTAGGACTGGGAAAGGGATCTGAATTGTATTTGGCTCATTACAAAAAGCTTGCTGCCAAGTTAGATAGCCAACTTTCCAATATAAAGTCCCAAGCAGGAATTCTGAAACACATTTCTCTCAATCTCTTCAGAAATAAAAAAAAGTCATCACCACAAGTATTTAACACTTTTAAAAGGTTAATGCAGAGCCCCTTTAGGTTTTCTTCAGTGATTCTCAATGGGTATGGCTCTTGTTAAATGAACCAGCTTGGAGAAATCAATTAATCATCATCAAAGGACAAATGGACAATTAAGACAAATGGTAGAAATAAAAGTAAGCTCATCCACAAAAATGCCTCAAGGATTAAAGAGTGAGTGTAGCCTCATAATAAGTTTTAGGAACAAGCAATCAGCCACTGAATCCTCTCATTCAGAGGTCCTGACACTTTAACAGGAGCACCAATGCAGGGATAAGATGTGACAGATCTGTTTGATCAGTTTGTAGAGTGCCTAGAAGTGATGACATCCACTTGCAGTTCAGTGTTTTCTGAGTCCAATTAAAAAGGCAAACTCCTGGGGAACAAAAGACTTCTCTTTGGTTCCCCCTCAATAGTGGCTTATTGCCTTAATACTCATGAACTATAATCCACAAACCTCAGCAGACCTTAAGTGTCTGGCTACAGGATAACTCTCAATGCTCAAACATCCTAAATCCAATTTAGTTTGAGACTTGCCCATACAATAAGACTACCTAGGACTTTTCAATAGGAAGACTACATATGTGGTTCCATATGTGATTCTAGCCCTCATCCATTTTTTGCTGCTGTGGGGATGTAGGAAACAGTCCCTTTGCCTTCCCATGGCAGCGCTATTCACAGTCTGAATAAAGGAAATCATCCAGGTGAAGAGAGCTGAGGAAGACTGTAGTTATAACATAAAGACCCGTCTTTAGGACTCTGTCCCTCAAATTACTCAATCATTACTGAAAATGAGACGTTTTATAACGCTCACAGGGAGCATACAGTGGTGAAGAGGAGGGGGATGACTGAGTGCTGAGGGACTATCTCCGTCTTTCTCACAAGCCTTAGACAAACAGACATGTGAGGTTCTTTGGTCATAATTCTTTTCTCAATAACAAACACACAGGTTATAAGCCTGTTTTTCAAAGCCTTATTTGAGAGCTGACCACAAGGCGTGCCTCTGTGGACATTAACCTAAGTAATGTAAATAGTTATTCCACTGTCTATTTGTCAAAGATTATAGTGGGCAGTGACAAATCCAACACATTTACTGTGGATCATGTGATAGTGGCCAACATTTGGTTAAGCATTGGTTCAGGGTTTCCGCTATACACACTTAGTTGTGGCGGCCCGCCACTCCTTAATTATCGCCGCCACTACTTCATAATCAGGTCAGAGCAATTGCACGATAATAATCTACCGATTACCGTTACTTTTCCTTAATTTCCTCAAGTGTCTCGATCTGTTGGACGGTGCTTGGTTTATCAATAAACAACGTCAACAAGGTTATAATGGCCCATAAGAAACCACATGTCCATTTCTGTTTCTAATGTCCTCTCTTCAGGGGTGACATTCTCACTACACGCTGGTCTGTTGACAATATCATGTGACGGTGGCGACTGACGCACGTTAAATTATCTGACGTTTCATCAAGGTGTTTTCTTATTGATCTGGTGTGTGTGTGGGGGGTCAGCTGCCACATCTTAAAAAAATCCTAGAGGAAACACTGGGGTTTAAATACTGCTTAGATGGCTCCCAGTTATCAGATGTACCAGTCAATACAAAAAAGACATAATTCATGTTATACCATCATCTCAGAAGAGAGAAATTAGGGTTGTTATTGTAAACATGATCTTCCTTAAATTTTACTATAATCAAGCTAGTATAGACTGGACCGAAAGGACACTGAGACCTAATGTCTGTGCGTTTTGTCGTCAAATCTATTTCCATTTCATAAATAGCGCCACAGTGGGCAACTGTTGTTCAAGAAATAACAACCGGTCAAGAAATAATGCAAAGCCTCACACAACTCTTTATACCGTCCACTTTACAAAATCTACAAAAATTACTTAGACTTCCTTTATTTAATATTTGTCTTATGATCAAACTCAGCACAGTGGTGCAGTGGTTAGAGCTTCTGCCTCACAGCAACGATGTTCAAGGTTAGAATGAACAGGGGCGTTTCTGTGTGGAGTTTGACTCCTCTCCTCGTGATCGTTTGGGTTTTCTGTGGGTGCTCAGTCTGGTTCCACAATTGAAAGACGCACAAGCTAGGCTCATCAGCAATGCTGAATTGCCCGTGTGAATGTTGTGTGAATGTTGTGGATGAATGGTTGATTGTGTCTATGGATCTGACAGCTGATTAGCTAGGGTCAGCCTCCCCACAACCCTAACAAGAGAGGTGATGTGACTAATGAATGAAATGCTTAAAAAGCGTAGAGCTGAAATCCATCCATTTCTTATTGCTGCAGTGTGTTGGCCTATTTAAAGTCTTCACAGACCCAGAGATCTTAGTTGCAGGAACGCTGGAAAGTGTCTCTTCAGTCTTCAAAAGAAGAACATCATGCATACATCCTTGCTTAGCATCACGATTTATTGATCATCAAATGACTGTTCTTATCTGGTGGACTCATCTGTCTGGCCAACTGCCTTCAATGCGAACAAGGCCCTGTCCAGGATGATCTATCATTCATGATGCTAAGCAAGGGCTGTGTGTGGGACAGTCTTCTTGTCAAGCTGAAACCTGCAACAATCTGAAAGGTCAGACTCTCAGTGACCCACTGACCTTTCTTGTAGCCCAAAACAAGTCTAGAGACCTTATCTTTGTGAGCTTTATGCTTGTAACAGAGTTCTATCAATTTTGTCCTCAAGAATTCAAATAAGCAGCTCTCACTTCAGAATTTCAAAGAAATGAATTCTTTAAACCCGAAGACTTTTGAAAATCAAAACTCTATTTGTGTTTAAGAATTTAAAGTGACTCAGAGTTTCTGATTTACATTTCACAGTCAGCCTTGGTGAAGGGCAAAGCGTTGCAGCAGCTCCAGCTGAGCAAGGCCCTGAACTGTGAAGGACAAACAAGGTCTGGTGCCTGATCGATCCTTAACATCGCCACTCTCAGAGTGTTAACAGGCTTGTTCAGTCGCCCACACTGCTGAGTAGACGTTTAGCCTGAAGGCCTGCCTGATCATATGGACCAATAAAGAGAAAGAGATACTCAGCCAGCAGATTGCTCAAGAGATATCACTAATTCTCTGCTCCCACCTGACCCTAACCCAGTCTCCACATTTCTCTAGAGTCAATATTGACTTGCTGTTAATTGGTGAATTGTCAGATAACCAAGCATGTTGTCAAATGGGTTCAGCCACAACATGAAAAGGTTGTGTTTTTTTTTTAAAAGACACAAGCTTTTCTTATCTCGTTTGCTCAATTTGCTTGGATAAGAGATGGGATAATTGTGGTGTTACAGAGCATTGAATTAACAGCAGGAAAACATTAACACTCAAACTGCAGTAATGGCTGTGCAAAGCTGAAAACGCCCACTGAATTAATGAGTCTAAGGAAGACATGCTTGAGACAACAATTTACACCAGTGCCATCTGAAAGAACATCTCTGCTCATTACTGGGAACACATTTCAGGGGTTAGATGTTAATTATTTGTACAAATAATAAAAAAGAAGGCAAAAAAAAAGAAAGATGGAAAAAAATTGGTCCTTCTGAGTTCTTATAGTGTCTCATCCTGGGTTAGCAAACACCTGCTACAATGCAATTCAATGTTGCAAAAGCCAGAGCAAAAGCTGAACTACTTTTTGACACCAACACCAAACATTCCCCAGTCATTCATGTGGTCCCTGAAGCATGGATAACAAGGTTCCTTCCAAGGAAGAACAACCTGGTCGTCATATCAATACACTCCACGGCCAGGATCAATAGCTTGAGAGCATAACAAGCTGACACAGAAAGACAGAGGGGAGGACATGCACTAAACCTCTAACTTTACAGGTACACGCACACAGACATTGACGTTTCTGTTTTTCCTGCTCTGCTCTACTGATACACACCTCTGGCTATTTAGCTGGGGTTGGTTAGTTTATTGGTCTAGGCTTATAAGTGAACTGCCGTACTACTGAGCCTGCACAGAGACAGAGGCCTGTACTACAACCTGTGTTGGGAAAGTTCACTCTACAATACAATATTTTGTATTTACTAAAGCTACATAAAATGATTAAACTAATTAGATGCAATATAAAAAACACAAACTAGATAAATCACTACAGCTGGTGCTAGGTTGACAGGTAAGGACACATCAGTGAGACCCAGCCACATGTTTGAGGCACATGTCATGCACATGAGCAGACGTATCAGAACGGTTAGCGTAGTTAGCATCTGTCTTTGTTCATGTTGTTTGTTAGTGAGATTGTCACTGGTCCGCTGCATTTCCAAATTGGAAATACACACTCATGCTGTTGATTGTTACAGCGTTCACTGAGACACCCCCCTATAGCCTAACTCTCATGTCTTGCAAACATAAAGGAACCTGTTGGTTAGTACAAGATCCAACAAAAATCATGTCAACATTTTTACATTGTAGACAACAAAGTGGCCTGTTATTTAAACTCAAACTAGAATACTTCACTGGAATAAATGAGTATACATTTCAAAAATGAAAGTACACAGGCGCAGATGTCCAAAGATAGCGGCATCACATTGGTGACAGCAAAAACACAGTCATGTGGTATCAACTGTACACAGACAGTAGATGGTACAGTACATTCTGTTCCCTGCCTGCACATTATATAGGCCTGCCAGTACAGCACACTTAACATGTAGACAGTGGTGTATTGGGTAACTAGTCCACTTGAATGTGCGAGGGTTACACAAATATGCAGGAAATGGAAAATGAACATGCAGGAACAATGCATACCAAATCTCAGATGTAAATGCAAACGATGAAGTACACAAGGTTACATATACTGTTTATTGTGGTGGCTAATACTTTAGCACTTTGATCTCAGCCTCTCTTATCTCCCTCATTTTCTCTCCTCTCTGTTGTGCCCTACACCTCTCTGTGTGTGACTCCATCAGTTATTCCACAGTGAGAGAGCTTACACGGGGGCCGGGGAGGGTGAACAAACAGAGCACCTCTCCACTGAGGCGAGACGGAGAGAAGACGAGGTGGAGAGGTGGAGAGGAGGAGGAGGTGGCGGCGAGCGCTTCGGCAGCAGCAGCAGCATCCTCCTGGTAGATCTAATGAGACATAAGGGAAGAAAAACCGGAGGAGGAATGCTGTTTCTCTCACCGCACGGTGCAAACAAAACTCCCCACGCCTTCTGCCTCGGCCTGAAGCCGGAGACAGCCGGCAGTGAGGAGGAGATGCTCTGTGTGCCAGAATTTGCTCCATTACGCAAGATGTTTGGGAACAGGAGGGGACACCACAAAGAGCCACTCTCCAGCCCTTTTAGGTGCTGGTGATACAGCTCAGAAAAAAAAAACAAGGGGAGCCAATCCATCCATTACAACACCAATATGACCAAGTGGGGCCCATTTTGTGGTGCAGCTGCTGCCCTTGCAGGTGCACACAGGGGCGACTCAAGAGAGGGACACTGACTGAGCGACTAAACCAAGACACAGTTAGATTCAATATTCAGCCTGTGTCAGCTTTCATGCATTTGGCTGTAAGAGGTCCTGGAGGTCAATGGTCTACAAGGCTCCAACAACAAAACAACAAATCATACTAAAAGGCAGAGAAGGCCGTCTGACTGCCAACAATAAAGGCAAAGACAGACATTTCAAGGGATGTAGTCCATCATGGTAATATGGTAACTGTCTTAAATGTTTAAATTATAGGGCTGTGCAAGAAGGGCACAAATCACAACCACAATTCTTTTGTTCATATTATTGTATCACAATTGTTTAACATTAACACCAGGCATTTACCAAAAAAAAAAAAATCTAAACAGAACCAGGGCTCTCTCAGCCACACATGTTGCTGAGATATGTCAAAACATAATCAGGAAGTGGATGGCGGGATGGCTTATGACACACAATGTGGCAAAATAACCATTTTATCTCAATGATCTTTTCATAATTGGTGGAACACAAAACTAGAGTAGAATACATTAGAATAGATAGAATAGAATACATTTTAGATGAATTGCCCAGCAGCAGTTTAGATGAAAGCTGAACAACTGTTTCTACTGCACCTTAACTTTGTAAATTTAGTTTTCTTTTGTGTTTTGTAAGTTTTCTACAGATATCTAAAGAGCTTGTGAGATTGGTGGAGAGAGTGCAATTTTATGGCACAGACAATATATAGATTAAATGACCAGATGAAAATGTCTGTTTTTGATCCATTTGTTAAATACCTGGCAAGCCAACAGACTTTATCTCATTAATGCAGCTATCAGTCACTGGTAACAATCCCTAAAATGGTGCATTACAACCAGAAATACAAACACCAACCAGCATGCACATCAGTTTATATCAAAGTATATATTTAAGGTATATAAGTCATCCCATCTTAGACTCCCATAAGAGCTCTAAAGGATTGAATCCTCCCTCTATGGTGACACTGACACTGTGAATTGATAAAAATGTTGAGTATATGATACATATTACTGTGTGATTAAGTCAAATCGATGGCAGTAAACGACTGGAAGAAGAGGGAAAGACAGAGGCAAATCCTATTAACATTTTTACATAATCTCAGTGGGGAAAAGCACGTGAAGAGGGATCATTAGTCAGGATGGAAAAGTGCAGTAAATACTCACTTAACAATGGTGACATTTAAAGCTAAATCATTTTAGTCGCGCTTGTAGGTTCCCTGTGCATAAACCCCCCTCTGAACCTGACAGGTCCTGGCTACAAAACAGGGCAGCTCCAGCAAATGTTGAGACATTTTAAGGAACCAAACACAAAACAGAAAGTTGGTGTGTCACAGGTGTCAGTCATGTGAACTTCCTGCGGGCCGACATGTCATTCTCTCATCTTTGACAGTCGACACGCTCACACGCCCTGATAAATGCTGACATTCCCTTTAGTGCTGCTGACTGCAGGCTCCAACATTCAAAGGTCTCTGCTATTTACTGTAAGCTGTGTGAGCCTGGCCAAACCAGCATCCATGTTGAAAGCTGACCCTCTCCCAGCGGCTGAGGGCACTACACACAAGGCCTTTTAAGGCTCAGCTTCCTCACACACATCATTTAGCCATTTATGAGATGTGAGTCCTGTGTTTGGACTGTAAGCATCATATTAAACACCTTTTAGATTATATATTCATCATAATGAAAAAATAGCACCAGGCCAAGATATATACATCATTTTCCACTTAATATTCAGTATCACTTAAAAAAATATAAAAAATAACCACACTCCCATGGCTGTCGCTCTCACACAGTTATCCCTCTCCAACAGAAAGCAGTTGTGTTACCTGTGAAGCTGCTGATGTTTACAGGCCACATGTTGTTTTTTAATTAGCTCTAGACTGAGTCATGTGTGAAGAGGGAGAACCTGCCAGTCTGCCACATCAGCTGTGGTGTAGTGCACTTCCTCTGCCTACAGGAAATGACAAGCATCACTTTCAGCCACGCTTGACTGGAACCCTGGCAGCCCAGCCAACAGAGACACAAAGTTGTGTGTACGACTGCGTGTGTCTATGTGTGTGTGTGTGTGTTAGAGCAAGAGAGCAATTACTCATGTTTTTTCTTTTTGGTGTGTGTTTTTTTTTGTATGTGTCTAGACACGTATGAGTGCTTATGAGTACTTCACTTACACGTGTGTGCACCATTATTAGTTGAACAAATCTGTGATTAATGTGTGCTTTAGTGCACCTCTGTGTGCTTGCCAACTTCCCACTGAGCCAAATGAAGTTGTGTTATTCTTCAGAAGCATCTATATCATGAGCCATGGCTCCCTACCAGGGGCTCTGCCTCACAACTGGAGCAGATGATGCAAAGACTGACTTGCCAAGAACCTGCCAGATATATGTCATAATGATAATTGGTTGAGCCACTTCCAGTGAAGCCATCTAGCTAGCAGCCATTTTAGTCAGACATGAATATTGTGGGCATGGTGGCGGTGGGACAGAAGCAGATTGGGTTTGTTATATCCACAGTGTTAGACTGAGTCACCTTAGCTTTACAGTATTTCTGTTCTCATAAATATTCATGGGCCAGGGCTTGCCTGTTAGTGGGTACAAGCTGTCATTGGTCAGCTGTCATGTCCAAACATGCTAATGCAAATGTAATAAGTGTCACATCCACATCAAAATATATTTTTAGAACTGACAATATGCACGGCACCCTGGTGGCACAGGGATCAAGGGCTTAACATGGACTCAAGGGTCTGTCTGGAGACCTATAGTTGTACACCCTTCATGTCTCTATTCTGTCAGCCATACAATAAAGACACTAAATTCCAAAATAACCATAAGGAATTACAATAGCCTTTTTATTCTTTGACTGATGGAGCAGAACAGGTGATCGATGATATGGTCAGTTTTATAGCCATGACTGGTATCAATTCAAACACAAAGAAAAGTCTGATGTGCATGGATGAATATTTGCCTTATTTGTAGTGTGGAACATTCTCTTCCCCTGTGTTTCCAGTACCAGTAACGTTACTATCTAACACTATATTATAAAACCCATCACTCATCACTGACCCTGTTTATACGGTTTAAAACTCCAGGGTTGCGTTTGTCTGTGTTGGTTGTGCAGTAACCTCTTAATCAGAATTAGCGACGTTTCGTTCCCGTTTCACTTGCTTTCCTCTTCTGTTTACTGTTGCCCTGCCAACGCATGCAGGGAGGGAGGTAAGGGGGTGCTGTGCTGTGTGAAATGGCAGAATGGTAAGAGTAACTTTAATGGAACACACAATAAGTGATAACTGCTTTATCAAGAATGAAAAGACTTGTTGGTTGCAGCTCTGCTTCAGTTTTGTATTGCTGACGATAACTCTGTGTGTGTGCATGTGTGTGTGTGTGTGTGTGTGTGTGTGTGCATGAGCAGGAAGAGAAGAAGCAGACTGGTTTCGTACACGCTGCTCAGCGCTCTTGTGTTGGTGCCATCAGACGGAGCGGAGCTGGTATCAGTCTGCTACTACATGGACAACATGGCCTCAGCATCAGCAGCACTCGGCCAGCCCCACAGAGCACAGTGTTCACTCACTGAAGAGATCACTAACTGGCTCAAGACATTAAGCAGAACAGCCTGTCCCAAGATCACAACCCCCCCCCCACACACACACACACACACAGACATACAAACCAACACACATCTGTCAATACAGCAGATATTGAGGAAATGATCAATAACATGAGTGAGAATGAAGCTCCATGATCAAACTGAAGCACCTCAGAGAAAATAACCCTCAGATTAAAGGAAACATGTTCAGAGAGCATCTGAGTGACAACACAGAGCAAACCCCCTAAAATCTAAATTAAGAGATGGTAGATAATTGTCACAGGAAATTGGCACTATGCTGCATTTTATGTGACACCACTGGAATTTTTTGATTAGCAAAGGCTTCTGCATCACTTTATCTTGTGCTTCACACCTACTGTCATTACGTGGTGAATCTGTAGGCTAACTCTGAGACACAGATGTTTACTACACAGACTGAATGTGGCAGTGCTTTTAACATTACATAACAAGTGTTTCCTGGCTTCACAAAAGTTCATGAAAACAGCTAAATAAAAACCCAAATCATCAGTTCCCACAGTAAAACACTGACTCACAATAAAATATTAGATAAAAGTATAGGTAATGTGATGGACCATGAATGAATGTACAAAACAGGCATTTCATGGGAATCAGTCCTGAAGCTCCTGAGATATTTCAGCGTGGACCAAAGTGTTGGACCAACATGCAGACTGACATCACTATCGCCCCGGCAACATCACTAGCATGACTATGAAGACACAGACACAGATTTGATAAGGGAGACCTCCAGCTTCAATAACTGGACATCATCTCAGACATCAGGTACAGTAATGCACAGCAGAGACAGAGACACACACACACACACACACATCATACACTGACATACAGACCCAGCTCTTATCAAGCACATGTGTAACATGAGTGTTAGCCCAACATGATCAACATGACAGCAGCATTTAATCAAAATATTCAAAGGAAACATTTGTTCATGTTAAAATGACCCGACCTCTGTTGTGTCTGCAACTCTACTTGGAAGCCTCCTATTGTGCTGCCCATCATCTGAGAGGCACATGAAAGGAAATCACAACTTTGAAGTATAGACACAAGCACCGACTCTTGCCCTGACCACTTACAGCCAGGACTCCTGAATCAAACATACAGATAAATAGATGAAAACAACTGCCCTGGCTTTGTTTCCTTGGTGCTGACAGTGGGAGTAGTGCTCTCCGTGGCTTCAGCCAGGAGCCTCAGATTGCTGTTGCCATAGTGTTTGCACGGGCAGTAAAAGGCCATGTGAGGTTTTCGTCAATAACAGCAGTGCAACTGACAATCAAAGGCTGAGAGGCAGAAGAGGTTAACTACAGAACAACTGAACTGGTCAGACGTTATTGACACACATTAACAAATGTATATAAAAACATACAGTATATGAATACAAAGCATAGGCTATGTTACACACGGCCCCCTGACACTTCTGCAAGAGACATGGTTGGGTGATAACAAACCACAAAACTTGTGCGATTATGTCAGTACTTTTTGTTTTAAACTTTACCGTGCGTGTGAACTGGCGACGCAAAACATGTCAAACATGTCACAAGCTAAGATGAAAAAATGGTTTGATAAGGATGCTAAAAGCAATATATTAAAAAAAAAAAAAAAACAGCAGCCACAGCACAGGCAACAATAACTGTAACTGACTAAAAACTAAAAGCTAATGCTTCGGTGTTTCAGTTTTCATGTATTTCAACAAATGCTTCATAAATATGGAGAACTTCAGTATATGACTTAAAAACATTCACCATTCCCCATATGGGAGTAAAACAAAGGCATGAACATAAAGGGGTACACGAATACACACTCACATACATTGTGCCACCAGTATCTGTCTATACATAGCACTATTGCATTTCTATCAGGCTGAACCTAGACCTGGATCATATACTTCCCAGAATGCAACATGAGAGTGTCTTTCATTAAGCCAACTTCATCAAACAGTGAGTGTTGACATCTATCATCTGGAGACTTAAGATGGCTGTATGATCACAGACTTGGCTGAAAGCTAATATATGTTGTATTGACAAAAATAACGTTTTATTACAATGAGATGCTTCAAAATTACAACTTGCATGTTGACATGATGTGTGTTTACAGTTCTGAAACTCACAATATATTAAAAAATGACAGTGCCTCAGATGAGACATGAATGCAGTATTACCTCCTTCCACCCCCTCACTGCCACACAAGCTCTCTTGTGTATTGTACTTGCCAAGCCTGAGCTGAGACAGCCAGGTGACGTCACCAGGTATTTTTCTGAGACTTCCCAAAGCTCCTTCACAGCCTCAGGAAAACATGGAAAGCTGTTTCCACAGCCTGAGTAGAAGTCCCTTATGACTAGTAACCCACACTCACATTTAAAGCTGATGGACTGTCGCTTTGATTTAACATCAGCATTAGAGATCACTATCTGACGATACGTATCTCGTGGGGTTATCTGAAAACAACACGCGGCCCACCAGATGTGTGTACACCACTTCTTTGGATTTCAGATTATTGACTATATTTCAAAGCTTTTCTTTTGCCTTTAAAATATAATCAATTTCTCTTAGTGCTTCTCTAAAAAGGAGGGAAAACCCACTGGTTCCACACAGTAGGAGAAATGGGCACCTGCTAAATTTCACCTGTGAAATTGAGAGCAGCATGAATGTGATAAATGTCTTTCATCCTGGATTCATTTTTATTTTTATTTCAAGCCACTGATTCATTAATCCCCAGATTCCAGATGCTTCATACTAACATGATATAAATGCTTGCTCAAAGCAGGACAGGCCCCTCACCCTTTCTCCTCACAGACGCCATCATGCTCAGCATGTGATTGGCCGTGTCGGGCATCTCTGTGTTCCTGGTGCTGGCCAGCTCAGTGTGCTATTGATTAGGCCTTTGGCAACCAAGGCAGATTTATTCTTTTATTAGAGAGCTCCTAATGCCTGATCAGGACAGATTAAAGGTCTGCCACTGCCTCCAGCTACACTATCATTTAGACAATTTCATTAGGACTGGATGGCTGTATCGACATAATTAGCCTAAGGACTGAGCACTGGAAGTGTACAACAGGCTGAGAACTAATGCTGATTTTTACCAAAGTGGAAAAAGCCTAAGATACGTTATTGACTTGTGTAATATAAGAAGATTTATAGAGCAGAACGGAATATGTTTTAATTTCAAACAGAGCAGGATGATTTCCCTCCTCACAACCACAATTACATCCTCTCAGCTTGGATTATAAATGACATTTTCTAACCAGAAAGATCAATAAAAAAAAAAGACCAGTCACTGTTGATTGATTGCAAGGCATTTTAAATACATATTTTATCCATTCCTGTATTGATGCCATGCAACAGTATAAGTGTTTTGTTTATCTGTGGGTTTCTTGCTTACTGATTTGTAATTCCCCTGCTAATAAACATATGTTCTGTGATATCATTTTATCATTGGTACCACACTAAGCTCTAATTATGATCACTCATTCTTATCTGCGGGTTGCTCATTCCCTCTGTGGACTACACAGGAACAGATTTTAACACCCAGGTGAGCAGTAAAGTCTGTTTAATCCTCTCCACTTCACACGGAAGGAACGAACATCTAAGGACGCGGCTGAATGTACTTTTGCGTCTTTTATCGTTTGACATCAGGACCAAATCTCCCAGGGATGGATTTTGCTCACAACGCGAGCCAGTGAGCCGAGCCTCACCCGGAGGTGATCTGATTGATTTCGCATTGACGTGGGCTCGGTCCGGACACCTTTAGACCCCTGATCCCACAGGAGCACATCGAGCACAAAGCAAATGGAGCGTCTCTCCCTCTCACACACGCACCACACATGCAGAATCCCCTGATCATGCCGAGGCACATTACCTACTGTGGTTGCTTGGCAACCAAACACAGACACACACACACACAACATAATAGTTCATTTATATCCAGCTGTGTCAGCAATGGGTAGCCAAAACTAAAAAGCCCTATTCCTCAAGCTTTAGTATTTCAAGAGAAGAAAAACACTGAAATAAAAAGACGACTCTGAACGACACCACGTCAACAAGCAAATATTGATGTAGCCCTTTAAATCCAGTCTCTGCTTTTTTCTGATACAGGCACATTTAAATAACTCGGTCCTATCTCTGCTTTCAGAAGATTAAATAACATGTTCCTTCCTTACATCCTATAAAGCTGCTAAGCGCCACTGCTGTTTGGAAATGTATTGGTTCAGACAAAAACACACTTGGAGCGTCTCGCAGTGCACAAGGTGTATCACATGACACTGAAAGCAGCTGGTACGTCTTCCTGCATGAAGATAGTGGAATTCAAGTGTTTGGCTCCAAGCAAAGTGCCTCTGTGTGATCTGGGTCTTACATTTAAAGAAGGCCTGCTTTCATCTTCCAGCACACATCAGTCTTCACACTGTGTCGGTATTTCAGGGCGAACATTCAATCCAAACACAAATGTCTCACTGACAGTCTGCGCCGAGTGAAAAGAAAGCGAAACAGAAGAAATGTCTTCATCTTAAACACCAGTTTTCTGATTCTAATACGTATTTTTTAGGAAATGCAAAGGAAAATTAGACATTTCCCTGCTCACCTTCTTCCCTGTCTTCATTTTGACTGCTGTGTTTTTCTCATCGCCTCACTCATTGTTCTGTTCCTCATTCAATATCCACCTTGATTCATTTGTTTTATTGACTCTGAAATAGTGTTAG
>OMNW01024371.1:0-28378 GCA_900303245.1 Selene dorsalis
AACCGGAACCGGGACCGGGACCCGAACTGGGACCGGGACCGGAACCCGAACCGGGACCGGGACCGGTATCGGCACCGGGATCGGAACTGGAACCCGAACCGGGACCGGGATCGGAACCGGAACCGGAACCCGAACCGGAACCGAATGAGGCCCTGAACCCTGACTGACTTAATCTTAGTTTGGTGAGATATACGATAATGAGTCCAGTTTACAATACTTGTTATGGTTATGCAACAAAGTTTCTACCACAGGGAGTAAGAAGCTGAGACCTGCTAGCCTAGCATGCTAGCATAGGAACAGTAGGCTGGACACTGATAATTCTCAAAAGTCAGGATAAATGGTCTCTGGCCGTCCAAAGTTACTACAGCTGACTGTATATACTGGTGAAGTTGACTCTGTATATCCAAGAAATACACACACAAAGTTTTTCCACAAATTTTGCACAAATTTTCTGACGACCACTCTGAAACTTGGAGAATGCATAAAAACAGCCTCTAGAAGCCATTACAATGAAAATATGGTGAGGACCGACCTAAATGTCCTCACTTTACAAAATGGTCACACACACACACACAAAGTGTGCCTGGTCTGTGTAAAGTGACATGAACTCTGTAACTCAAATCATTTGTATGGATGCAGGCAGGTCCTCATAACACATCATCAAAAGGTCACCATTAAAAAAGCGGGAACTGTTTATTGAGTTCCTGCTGGAAATACAAGGCAGGCAATGTGTTTACCAAACAGTCTGCATCTGAAGGGCTCAATTCTTGTTATCTCTGAATTTGCATAGCAAAACACATACAGTACATTAGTTTCATCCGGTGCTCCATTGCCTCTCATCTTCACATTAAGGGTGTGGTTAGAAAGGCAAACCAGTTAACCACCTTTGCAGACAATGCAGGTTTAAGTTGACAAATAGAGCACTTAAAAAACACTTAAAAGTATAATATCACTTAAACATCGCAATGTCCCCCAAAAATTACTGGCCATTGTAAAAAGAAATTGAATCTTAAATGTTTTTTCTTTGGTACCTGAAGCATTTTCTATCAACTGAGAGCTAGTCTTGTGAAAATTTAATTTCATGGGTGACAATGATGCAGATGGGATACTGGTTTCTGGACAATTAGGATTATGTTATTTCTCAAAAAAATCTGTCTCTAACTGACACCCCAATTTGTCCCCTAGCTCTTTGTATAATAGTCTTCTACTAAGAATAAATGATACTTTCTAACACAAAGTTGAGTTTGCCAAAATAACTATCAACAAATTCAGTGTGACAACTTATATGTGTGCCTGTGCCATTAACATCAATATCAATATAATGTATTATCTGTATAAAACACACATGTAATTATACAAAACACACATTTTGAGAGGGGAACCTAATAACACACATGCTTTTGGAACAAGCCAGTACAACCTTGCATCTCTCTGCAGTCACAGCTGTCGGAGAGGACACCCCAATCAAACTGGCCCGGCTCAAGCGCTCATCTAACAGATAAAATCTCTTTGGCGTTAGCAGGAATGTCAGACTTTATCTGCATCCTTTTAATTGATTCCCCTGTCTTCCAACCAAACAGGTATTTCTTTGCTACTCTGTCAGTCCACACCACAATCGATGGCTGCAGTCTGTGTGACTCAAGGCCGCGCATCTGTCGGCCAGCTACACGACGAGTCTATTTGTTCATGTGTGTTAAATACATCTAATGTAATTTCGAAACTGGAACATTGTCGTTGTTTGACAGACAAGCTTTCAGTTTTTTCAATTTTCTTCGTCCAAGGTGGAAATCAATTGGCTTATCACCACAAGCAACATGAATTGCTTTGAGCTAATGTGATAAGAAAAAACACTCGAATGTGGGATTGTGAGTCACAGATGTTCATGTTTCTGTAATTCCTTTAACATCACAAGTTCCTTCTTTTGTCATCAAAACAACATGTGTAACGTTGTTTTGGATCCATGCGTAAATCCTTCAAGCAATATTTGCAATGGAGCTGCAAGAGATTGACAGTTCTGAGGAGAAAACAAATACGTCATTGTTAGTATTTATATTGCTGGAGATCCAAGCATGACCCTGAAGAAGAGCTACCAGTCATTGGTCGGCTAATCAACTGTGCTGGCATAAAGCTCAACAGGATTAGACAGGAAAGTGAAGGGTGAGTCAGGGCCTGAATCACTCACTGTGGCAAGAGATGGGGGCCAAATAAGTGTGTTGACCTTAAGGTGATTGGGTGCATAACGAGGAAAGACAGAAACATTAAAACACGGACTGCATCAGGTGACGGGTTATGATTTGCTGAAAAATATCAGCAGCCAGGGTTATCCATTCTGTGTGTGTCCTCCCCACTCATTCCCAGTCTTGTCAAAAAAGGATGTGCTGGGCTGTCATCTTTACTTGTCTCTTTCATTTGTTTCCTTTTGAATGCAACTTGTTACACCTCTGTTGTCGAAACAGTCCATTGCCAGTGCTTTTCAAAACAACATTTGACTGTTCCAAATGAAACACAGGAGTGCCTCCTGAACTGCCACCTCTATGATTAAGGAGAAGGTCACCCAACATAATAACATCCCATCTCCTCTCTAATGTTGTGCTCGCAGATACAAGATAGTAGCTAGCTGGAGCTCTACTTGTGTGGTCTTGAGCACAATAATCTGCTCTTCCTGGTTATTATCTGACATAGCTGCCATATTACATATGAGAAAAATGTTCATTTCCTGTTCTACTGTTTGCTTCCTGGCTTGAGAACATCTTCGTCCTCTGTCTGCATTGACCTTGCATTGCTGAAAGAGTTTCAATACAATAAAGATGTATGAACTGGAATGACTGATTTGCACTGTGGTCCTGTATCTGCACTGGAAGCAATCTCCACTCCGCTATTGAAATGGAGTAGTAAACAACTCTAAGCCCCCATTTGTGTGGGAGTTAAATTTAGCTTGATTGGCCCTCGCCTTGTTGTTGTTCACACTGTATAAGAGGACATTTGCATGAAGTTGAGCCTCACTCAGGTTTCCCCTGTGCTGCCGGTAGGTGCCATTTCAATCTCTGTAGTTCAGCAGGCAGTGCTGGGCTTCCGTGCCAGATCCTAGTCAAGAGAAATAGCAGCTTATAACTGCCCCAGCTTTTGAGTCCAAATGTGTGAACAGCCTGTAAGACTCTAATACAATCAATACCTTTGTTTAACTTTCATTTGTTTGGTGTGTTAGTGCCATTATTTTCCTCTCTTCTTCCCCACACCCACACACATATGCTCATACAGTAACTTCAGTCTCCCTTTTCACGTTCTCCCTCTTCTCTTGCTCAGACGTATTCTTTGCTCTGCCAAGACATTGCACCAGGAAGTGGTGTTGGCTGCCTTAACAAGAACTTGACACTTTGAGGATCGATAGGGGATTGAATCTTCACTGCACCAAAAGTCAAGGTACCTCTTAAATCGATCACTAGCCGCTGCTAACTGGAGACAGATCCTGCCATTCTGCTTTTTTTTGTCTCGTCTCTTTTCTATTTATAAATAGAAATTCTACAGTAAAGAATAACCAGACATTAACATGAGCATCTGTTCAATCAAACCCCAGAATCAATACAAAGACATGGAGGACAGCAGTTGCAATGCCTCTATAATCTCAAATATCTATAATCCAATGTTCCTATGACCCTCTCTCTGTTTAGATTGTGGGAGTGTGTGTATGTGTGTGTGTGTGTGTGGATAGTATTTACTAACTGTAAGTACTTACTTACTACTGTAATGACATGAAGTAAATACATGAATAAAAAATATGAATATTTAAGTCCCAGTCATGTTTCACCTCCTCCTTTGTCTTCTTGAAAACACAAATGTTTTCATTTGATTTGGTTTATGTTGACAAGAGGTTCCACTTATTTAGCAGGGGGATTTAGCTGTGAGAAATGGTAATCTCTTAAGCTTGACCTTTTCTTCCAGATCTTCAAGCTACTCCATGTCTTATCCTACTGCTGAGTGATACATGGGGCTAAGTCCATCTAGACAAGGACCCTAATTTATTTCCTGATGTGTCAGTGCTCTACTTTTCGTGCTATTTTGGAAGCACTCCTTTACAGAGAGGATTGCGTTGATCAAGACTATATGCGACTCTAAGTCTTAGCTACCTTTGAATCCATCGGAGGAACCCATGTGTAGGGTATTATATGCAGCACAGGACTGCATACCACTCCAAAGCTCTGGTATATTTCATATTTAATCCAGTTCAATGCATTCTTTGCACTGTTTACTTTAAAACAGCCGCCCTAACAGTATGGAAAGCAGTAGTTATTATGATATCCATTTTACCTGAATCATCTGTCCAAGGCAGCACACACACCGAGAGCCCGCCCAGGGGTACCCTCATGCCTTACAGGTAAAATGCCGTTTAAATGTATTGTGTCATTATTCAGGAAACACTGATGTGCTTCAGGTGAGTAAACACATCCTGTATTACTGACTTAGAGCTCAGTCATTTTAAGAATGAACTGCATGGGCAGATTCAGGCTTCATTGATCAGCAAGGGGCTCTTGTTTTGTAATGACTGGCAAAGGTGAAAGTAAAAAAACAAAACAATGCAGCACACTGACACTTGTTCCAGTTTTGTAGCTTGTGTCTTTGTGGTACTGATTGGCCTTTTGCCACTCTAACCATTAGACCTTTACACAAATCATTAGTTAGGGCAATGCGAAGAGCAATGATGGAATCTATAATCTCTGTCCCTTTATCTGGCTGCTCAATTTAATGACCAGGCAGGTGTTAATGATGATGGAAACCAAGACTGGTTCTGGCCAAAGAGCCATGAGCAGAGCGTAATGGGGTGAAAAGCTTGCTTTGGGACAAAAGTAAATTGTGGGCCCACACAATCAATAGCGAGCATGACCGAAAGCCAGTGGGGCTTTGCTCCAGTTTTCATCATCATCACAGGGAGGAAACACATTGATTCCCCCTGTTTATATGTTTGATTTCATTTATTGATTTGATTTAAACCGATTTCACTTGAATAATTATATACTAACAGCAAAAAAACACAAGAGGAAACATGCCTTAATGACTAAATAACTACTCGATAGAAATGGAAGGGGCTACACTATTTACTTTTCTTTAATCTTGATAAACACAGATACAGAATTAACCAATAGCAGTAGCAGTAAATTAACTCCTAAATGTAAAAAAAAAAAAGGACGTGCATGAGTCACGAGAGCATCAAAATCTCATTTGTACAGCTCCAATATGCACATGACACTCCGGGGCAAATAATGCCGGAATCAGGAGCCTCTTAGCCCTCACTTCAGCCACAGTGACATCTTGAAGCACTTCAGCCTCTAGCTTCATTTCAAAAGGAGTAGGACACCTGGAGCATGTTGATGTATTGACTGAGAGGCACAAGCTCCTGCCCCTGACTGTGGCCCTCTCTGATTGGTTAGAAGGGTGAGGCTCAATCAAAAACCTAAGAGGGGAATATCTCAATGAGTCTGGGTTACAGAAGCCTTTGACGGCACCTCTTCCCAGTGAAATTTATTTTGGAACAAAAGGTAAAAAAAAAGAAAAAAAAAAGAATAAAACCTGCATACTGTAGCCTCGAGTAACAAAGAGATAAAGGCCACGACCATCTTGTTTCTCATTTAATTCTCTGTGACAAAAAAACTCTGAATTTAAGGTGACGCATTTTTCATTTCTTTGCAAATAGGCATTTAGGTGAATGAAAGCTCTGTCAGGAGAGATCGAAAGACCTACTAAAATAATCTGATTCATGATTTAATTTGTGGCAATACTCCTCTGCCCACTTGTAATGACAATGAAGATTGTCATTTTCCACCTTAGCTATTTCACACTGTCACAGTTGGTATACACTTCCTCCAGCTTTACGGGGAACGAGTAAGAAACAGAATTTGTCTTGAAGAATAAATCTGTGCATCTATCTCATATGTATTTCTGTGTAATTCATTTGCAATAGTTTGTAGTTTGATTGTAAATCAAAGCCTATTACATATGGTCTGCATTCAAAGTTTTTTTTCTTAAGATTTGATATAGTCACCATTATGGCTTTCTCTTATACTATCCAATATTTTCTTGCATGAATTTCGGACTTGTGTCTGTTGATATTCTGTATTTCACACAGTCAAGAGACCAATTCCAACACTGTACATTACTACATTAACAGTATAAAAATGTAACATATTATCACATTAAAGACAAAGCCCAAATGCAAATGTGACCATATAACAATATTTTGAGTGGACCATGAAGTATGCTTTCCATTTCTACCTGTATATTCTGGAGACAGTTTGTGTCCCACAGTTTGTAGTATGTGTCAGAATAGCAATTTTACTTGCAAGGGATTCATTTGGCATCTTGGCATGCTATCTTGCTCTGCCATTAAGGATTTTAATTCATTATCCAGCTACGGAGCTTAATCATTCCTGGCCTTGCTCTATCGGGGAGCATGTTTGTCAGTTAAATTGCCCATAATACTTGTGACTAATGTTACAGCTGCAATGAGGATCTGTTTTTTTTTAGAAACCTCTAACTTAACTTTCCATATATTAATATTTAATTTGCCAGAGTTGTATGCCCTGTGAAAAATGATCTGAATTACTAAGGCGACTTGGTTAAGTGGTGTGACAATTCACTGATACAAACTAACCTAAATATTTAAGCTACAGCTACATCAAATAGGTTGAACGAGGCAGAAGTTGAGTGTGAATCATAGAAGAATAGTTGCAGGTATCAATGACTCCAGACACATTTATGACAGGCACATCTTTTTTTCTTTTTTTTTCTTTTTAAAACACCTAATAATTACCTCCACATCTCCTTTCAGATTTACTGATCTCGGTAGACTACACTTGCCTCTCAATTTCTGCCAGCCTGTCATTTCCAAAGGAGCTCATTCAAAATCACATCTCCACTATTTGTTCAGTTACCCACTGAGTTTTCAGCACTTTTCTGCAAACAGCACAGTATAGTCGAAAGTATCATACCCCAAGCCTGGGGATAAGGCAATTAAGTTATAAAAAGAAAAAGACAAAAAAAATTAGATTAGAAACCTTGATTACTTTGGAAGTGATGATGTGGTTCAAGTGGCTGAACAACAAAGCCAACCTGGAGATACCAAAGCCCAGTCTCCACTTATGGCTGGCTCCAAAAGTCAGTCGACCCTCACTAAAATAAACGTAGTTTACAGCTTGGCACAATGAAAACTGTTATTTTCTTCCTTCATGACAACTGTATGGGTGGTGCATTTTAATACAACTCACCCATTTAAAATTCAATCAAGTTCTGTATAATTTAGAGCATGAGTGACAGACAGGAGAGTGCCATAATAGGCTTGTGCCAAACGGCAATCCAATCGTGTAGCGGTGATTGAGAGGATGATCGGCAATGATTTTTTTCTTGCCGATGTTATAAAACACACATGCTACAGCTGTGCAGCGCCACATCCACATCCTCTGGCTCAGCTGATCGGCACCAGAGCATGTGAGTGGAGAGGAGGAATGGACAGGTCTGTGATGATGGCATCGCCTATCGGTGATCTCCCAGGGGGCGATTAGAGCGATCTGAAAATGTCAAGACTGCCCAACTCTTTGCCATAAACCAGTTTGCACTCTCAGCTGCACACTCGCCCACCTTTTGGATAAGCCAGGAGTTTGGCAGAGTCAGGCACTGACAAGATGGTAACTGGTGGTAGCAGAAATTGTATCAGTTATATAGTTACCTTCCAATACAACATGTATTGACTACAGAGGTCAGCAAATATGCCTTGAGCAGGAACTATCTCTTAGGAGGGGCTCAGACCAAAAACAGCCCCAAGCAGGAAGTCAGCTTCCAGGCACATGAAATGAAAAATCCATTATTTCCTGAACATCATGTCCAGTATCTTCCTGAATCCCTTCCTGTGAATCCTCTGTGCAAAGATGCACCAATTAACAACCGACAATTACAGGATGTTAATACATTAAAGAGCTATTGATGAATAAAGCATCTATTGAGTACAGCAAGACTTTTTTTTCTACCTTACGAAAGCACTGCTGTGCAGAGTGCACTTCATACATTTTTAATAGCTCATATAAATGTGGCCCACTGTGATATGGCTGCTTCAATTCTTTTTCTACTTTTTGCTATGAATAAAGACACAGAGGTCCTTGAAATCATTAAGCATACCGCCTAGCAGAACACTATGGGATCAACAAATCCATGGGTAACAGTGTCACTCGGACAAGATCCAGCACACTGGTTTGATCTCAAAAATGTCAGGTTAGCCCTAACATGAGCTGATAAAAGCATTTATCTCTCTCCACAAAGGGACAAGTTCATGTAACTTTCTCCTGCAAAAATGAAAAGGGGAAAAAATGAAAGGCAAAGCTTTCCTGCCTTTATTCTCTGACAGAGACACACACTCTTTCAGACAAGAAGAACTTTCCGAAGACCTCTATGGTAATTTAGACTAACATGGGCACTCAAATGGCCGGGAGGCTGTTACTGCTGACACCATCACCAAATGAGGCCCCAAATGCGTCACTGTAATTAGTTGCTGTCCGCATGACATGCTCATTAATGTGCATATTACACTCGTCTCCCCCACCTTTTCCAATTCTGAGGAGGTAAACATCAACAAATTCACACAAGGTGTCAAGGGGTTAGCTCATTAGCTCAACCATAAATGACAGAAGACATAAATGTAGGGATCAGAGCGCTTCACGAACGTTAGGTGGAAGCGGTACACAGATAAAATGTTTACTTTAGAGAGTATTACTTGAAAATTAAACTGATAAAACACACACACACAAGTTTTGGATTTGTGGAAAACAGGCTTTCGGCTTGACTTACAGCTCTCTTGTGTCTCAATGACAGAAGGGTTAGGCTCTGTTTAAATCCACCTCACTGCTTTGCTGTGCGTGCTCCTTTTAAATGGTAGATTGTTTAATAAAAGCTTAGTAAACAGAGCAACACTTGTGTCAGTGTTATGGTCTTCACCAATCTTAGTAACCATCTCCTGGCAGCAAAAACGGGAATGGGGAAGGTGACAAACTTACAAACAGATTTTAAGTCCTTTAGTAGTTATCGACATTACTTAAATCGTATGAACAGATACCGACAGTAACATAGAAGGCCCACTGTGCATGAGGCTATCCACACCTTACAGGCAATTCATGTCCCGTTGTCTGAAAGAAGAAAGGCACAATTTCTGCAGGTAATTGCTGATGTTAATCACAGTCATATTTGAGAGAGGGAAAAACCTCTGCCATTCTTCTAAGTAAGCAAGGCCAATGGTCAACTGCCCCTTAACCACAAAGAGCTGCACTGACTAATTACTGCAGTCCGGCTGCCTACACTCTTCAGAGCACTGCTCCTGCTTCTCTTTCTGTGCATTTCTTTTCCAGCCTCTTCTGTAATCACTGTTGTTCCTCAGCCAGTTGGGATATGACCATAATAATGTTTTCTTGAGATTCTGATTCTTCCAGATTGTCTTTGCGTGCATATGAACATAGACATTTTGAATCCAGTCCAGGAAGAGTAATTTGACCAGGTGGCAGTATGTTTGCTGCATCTTTGTTTAATTTAACCTCACATCTGTGCCTGTAGTAAATTACTACGAAAAAATAATCAATCGACTAAAAAATAATAAATAAAAAATCCAATAAATTTGATGGGTTATAAATAAAAATACGTTTACACACTATAAAAGGATAAGCCAATGAGGTTAGAGAATTAATCCCTCTTCATGTTGGAAAGCCTAATTCTATCACTGCTTTTGTGGAGCATGTACATGCTTACAGTAAATAAAGTCACAACATGCCCCAACATGGTGCCCGATTTAAACAGCTTTCTTTACTTACAGGGCTACATAGTCAGTATGAGAGCCATTATTTGATTAGATTTAATATATAAAGTCAAGAAGAAGATGAAAGCTTGCTGATTTTAAGGGGGAAGGGAAATCTGGCAGAAGTCCAGTACAGCTTTTAAGAGGGATCCAACATCACACAATCTGTTCACTGTTCAACGAGCTCCCTACATTTATCAATGCAAGCCCTTTACTCATTGCACCTCTCCGCACGCCGTACTTGCAGAACAACAGCATTGATTCTCCTTTGACTTTGATTAAGTAACTTTCCTTGAACTGGAAACAAATATTTCAGTTTCTTTCTTCTTTTTTTTTTCTGTTTGAAATAGCACTTTAACATACTGTATGAAGCCAAGCCAAAGCCAACTGTGGCCACACATTTTTAAGTTGTACTCTGAATTTTTAGATTGATCAATTCATTGTCCTTGCCCTCCTCCACTAAAGCATTCTTGTCCGTAAAACTGATTTAACAATAATGCCTGAAAGGTCATTGATTGCAGTTGGTTAAAATTCCCATTTAGGCTTGTTCAGTACAGTTTTATTAAGCTGTTTTCTTATCACTATCGGTACTAACATTATTTTTTGTGTCCCCCTTTATTTGGAAAAGATTTGAAAAGTATCGAGATACATTTAGGTACTGGTACGGGACAACACTATTCCCATTTAGGCTGTGAATGTACAGAAAAGCACATAGGAAGGGATGTCGATCATTTTTTTTGACAGGTTTGGTTTGTTAGCTTCAACTGAAGGACAAAAAATAACTTCACTGGAAACACAACAGTAATGTTGATTTGGGGCTCTATTTGCTCCAAAAACAGTGTCACCTCTGATGTTGGACATCTTCCTTTGAGATTCTGCCACATGAGAATTGACAATTACACATTCAGATGCACACTCACGTTCCATCATATCCCAAAGGTGTTCATTTGGATTTAGATCTGGTGGCTTAAGAGACCATTGAAGTACATTGAACTTACTGCTCTGTCAATAACACCAGTTTGCCATTGCTTTTTTCTTTGTGGCACGGTCCATTATCAGGCTGGAAGGAGCCATTAGAAGATGGTAAATTGCGGCTATAAAGGGCTGCACATGGTCAGCAACAATACTGAGACAACATTCCCCACACCACAACCACCAACGCCAGCCTGGACTGTTGACACAAGGCAGATGGGGTCCATAGATTCATGCTGTTTATGTCAAATTTGTGGCGTTGCCATGTGTGTGCATCAGCGGCAACAAAGGCAGCCAGTTTTGATGAGCCTGCAGCCGCAGATTTTTGATCATGGCTGACAGCAGAGGAACCCAGTGTGGTCTTTAGCCTGAAGGTTTGATATGTTGTTCACTCTGAGATGCTTTTCTGCTCACCACAGTTGTAAACAGTGGCGCCAATCAGTCTGGCCATTCTCTTCAGACCTCACTGATCAGCAAAGCATTTCCGTCCTCAACATGCCACTCAGTGATTTTTTTTTTTAATTATTATTTATTTATTTAAATCAAAAACACTTGAATCACATTTTATCCCTGTCTGATACTGTGAGCCTTAACTTAAGCTACTGAACTATACCTTCGAGATTTTTTGCACCGAGTAGCTGCCGGAAGTTATGACCAGTCCAATTTATAGCTTGCAATGAACATCACATTGCGATTATTAGGCGAGATATCATAACTGTGCAATTATAACATCAGTTGGAATCGTTGGGTCTTGTCCAAATTAAACGTGTCCCTTTACATCTCGAGAGGGTAAGGGTGTGATTTGTTGGCCAGGCCATTTCTGTAGCAATAAAACACTTTTGGCACCAACAAAAACAATAATGTTCTGACACATTTTACCTTCACACAAAATATTGTGATTTTGATTACATTGTGATTAACTGTGTAGTCTGAAAATAGTTAAACTGAATGTACTGACACTGTGCTGTCCTCCAAAAATCTTTCATTTCAGTACTATTTGAAATAGCAAACATGGGTCAACTGTTAAGCTACACCGGTCAACTGTGCCCCAACCAACTGAGAGCAATCTACAGTATATAGCACCCGCTCATTCCAGACACTTGAAAAGCTCACTGAAAGACATCAATACACTGGGAAATGAGACACAGAGCAATGGCTGAGAAGGTAGACGGCTGACTGAGGTGCCCTTACATCTTATTTAAGGTGCTGCAGCACAGTGTAGTAGAGTTCATTGAGTGAACTGTTTTTTCTCTTGTTAAAACATCTGCACATAATGTATAGCCCAAAGGCTGCAATTGGGCACAAGCCAGACAGGTGAACTACGCTAATGGAGTGAATGTTTCTTTGGTAATCAATGTTAACAATCAAACCCCTTCTATCTCTGTTTCTACATTAAGGGAAAATATACACACATTTGGTGGTTTCACATCAACAAGAAACGCAGTGTTTAATTCTCACCCTGTGGATAGGATACAGCTACTGAGTTAATTCTGGAAGAAGCAACTGTGTATATATATGTTCAATATACCCAATATTCACACCGAATCAAACCTGCTCTCAACAGTCTGTCAGCGTTGTTGATGGATTCTCAACAGTGTGCTTCAATTAACTCAAACGTCCAACATAATGATTAAACACTTTTTCCTCCTGCTCTATCCACGGCTGACAGTGTTCAGAAGTACACAAGGAACAGGATTAGTCCTTATGTTCAATATTCAAGTAATTTCTCTGCCTCTCTCCTGGAACACTGCACTGTCAATCAAATGTCAGCCATTGGGTCCTCACTATCAAACATCCCCCTTTATTGCCTTGGAAACAAAAAACGACAAAATATGCAGGGAATACAAATCAACTGGCATTTGAAAGACAGAGGAGGGATTTGGAGATAGCTGAACGAGTCTGTGATAAAAGTATCACAGATTACTCATGACAAACGGACAACAATCTATCAGTTTCCCGTTCTAACCACAATTGATGTAGTATGGAAACATTAGGATGCAAAGGTTAATCTAGTCGGCCTCAAGCTGATGAGTGGATGTGATAGTTTCCTCAGTTGAGTGATACAGTGTTAACAGACATACAGCTGAAATGTGTCTCATTAGTTCATTTAAAAAGTTCTAACAATGCATCATCTCAGTGTCCGCTGCAGCTCTCTGCAGTGATTGATTATGCTGTCGAGTCGCCCTAATGTTGTCACAATGTGGCTCCACTCTGTTATCACTGGAGCTCAAATTTATGCGTTACTTGCATATCAACACACTCACATCTCACCCAACAAGCAGCAGAGTTCTGCTACATTCTGTCACTGGCAAAGCGAAACACTGCAGAACCGGCACCAGCAGTGATGTGCAGCTCCAAACATCAGAGAGAAAACAACAGCAGGTATGAGCCATAAATTCAGCGGCGTCTGGTCGATAAGATCAATAATCGCTTCTCTGGCACATTCACTCCTAAGTTACTGCTGAGAACAACTGTCAAATGCTCCTACTTGCTCTCAACATGCTGCTCTTACATGTGTTCAATCCATTTGTGCAAACACATGTTACATGGTAGATGATGCACAAAACAATTGATGACCAGTCAACAAACACAAAATAAACATTCACCTTGACTGCTACAAGTAACAGGACTAACTACTTTCCAAAGGTGAGGATGTTAACAAGGATATTCCTGAGCTTAATGCCTTTTGACATCTTCATTTTCCGGCCTCTGGCCCTTCTCCCTCTCTCACACACCCACTGTCTCCATCTCCTCTCAGCTGCTTACAGCTTAGTGGCAATGTAAAGTCGAACCTTATTCAGCTTTCCTGTTGATCTGCATACAATCTAATGCATCCTTTCATGCTCTGCCACCTCCTCACCCCATGGCACGATGCTGCTGACTGTCAGTTCTCCAGAGGAGTCTCTGATGTGGCAACTTATGCTCTACAGCTGCTGCTGGGCTCCTGGTGGGACCGAGGTTGGAAAGTGATGATGATGTGTTGAAAGAGAGACTCTAATACTACATGCAGGTTTGCATGAGCAGGTATGCAGCAGGTGGCATCAAACAGATTCCATGTCAGTGTTAGGTTCCAAGGTTGGCTCCGGGATTTTACAGGCACTAAAACAAGGTAACGTCAAGCTATTTTTATTTTCATTTCTAGGTGTGCTCCTGAGAATGTGCATGCTGCAAAACATAGCAATACCTATTGTTATATTTCACAATGTTTTATCTTTTGATGAAAACTTAACTATGAAGGCTGCTATGAAGTCTTTTCTTGTATTGTCTTCACCACAGTCCAGATATGGTAAATCCTCTTTAATAAAAAAAAACAACTTGTTTTCTTTGACAGGATTACAACACCAGACAGCCCTGTCTATCTCCTTGCTGCCTTTTGCTTGTATCCAGGACTTCATTAAACCTATCTTAAAGAAAAATCGAAGATTGTGGACGGACACACACGCACGCACACACACACACACACAGACATACACACACAGACAGGTGTGGGTGCCAATCTAGACAGACGGGGAAAAAAAAGTTGCTTCATGCATCATGGACCAAGGGGGACACTTAAGTGAAAAGCAGTGGGAAATGTTAAACAAGTTCTTCTCAGACAGGGACATGCCATGCACAGTATGTGGTCTCTGATCATTCTGTAGTGTTACAAATCCTCTTAAAAAAAAAAAAGGTACTTAAACCAGAATCTAATCAGGCTTTATCAAGGACAGTTTTTTTTTTTTTTTTTTTACCTGATCTTGATTGAGCAATGGTAGACAACAACTGCATTGCACCCAAAACATACAACTCTATCCAGTCAGTATTCACTTTGAGAGAGTCACTAAACATTAATGTTGTCAATTTTCAAATTTTCTGATCAAACGATTTCCTTTTTTAGTCATGATCATCTTAACTTGCCTGTCAGGACTGGGCACTTTAATCATCAAAGCTGTGGGCAGGCAGAGAGTGATTCACATCTGTTACCTTGTTTACAGCCTCACCAAAGAGAAGCAGCTGCAGTTCTGCAGCAGAGCAACCCCCTTCAAAGTTATA
This sequence comes from Selene dorsalis, assembly GCA_900303245.1. NCBI lineage: Eukaryota > Metazoa > Chordata > Actinopteri > Carangiformes > Carangidae > Selene > Selene dorsalis. Next base: position 14,825 of record OMNW01024371.1, read on the forward strand.
TGACATTTACTTAGCACACAGTCACAGTGCCATCTCATTCTTCGTATGAATGAAACATATCAACCATAAAATTACTTGATAATAACCTGATGAATCTGATGAAGTTAAAGGTTGACTGGGAGAACTGGGGCTGAGGTGCTGCTGGTCTATGCTGGGAATAAATTGATGACACAGGATGTATACAGAAAGCAAGGTTGGGTTCAACAGAAATGTGTCCATATGGATGAAAACCAGAAAAGTGGATGGGTGAGCGATGGAAATGAAATGAGTCGAGTGGCCACAGGGAGCAAGGAAGTCTCCATGAGACTGTCATCAATTAAGCAAAGCGTGTTTAATATCTTTCACTGAGACTTTTTTTAATCTGTCTGTGTGCCATGACTATGACTGAGACTAAGTCATGGCACAAAGAGAGATGGACAAGAGGGATACGTATGACAAGCTTAACAAATGTTAGGTCGAACACGAACAAGGGATATAGCCTCTGAAATAAAATGGCTGCCAGATGCTAAAAGCAGTGGGAGTGGAGCTCCTTAACCTTACTGTGTGAAGCTATTGGCTAAAGTTGTGGAGTAGAGTGTTAATTCACACTGCTACCCGTTTGCATTACAGAGAGCAATCTGGCTCAGTGTTATCTTACATACTGCTTGCTGAACTCTGGCTGAATCGTGCTTTATTAATAAAAACAGTAAAACAGACCAAAAATAGAAAAATATTTCATTAACACAAATCACAACAGCTGAAGTTTCTTCTTTCTTGCTTCGTAGTATTCATTTACAGTTAATCACAGCATCTCACCGTAGTCTATATAGTTTATTGTTCATCATTGAACAATGATTTGTATTTTAATTTGCCTTTTCTTTCTTCTTGTTTGTTTTTATTATGTAAATCCCTTTGTGCTTCATTTTGCAATACGAGGAGTGCTACATAAACAAAGTGTGATTGATTTATTGATTGACTTATTGACTGATGTTTTGTTATTTATTTTCTCCAAATGCTATAATGTAGGTGTTTTGTATGTCACATACAGGAGCTACATGTGACTGAGGCCAAAACTGTTGCTGCAGTCAAATTCAAAATACTGCAGTGCATTGTTTCCACCCTCCCCCTCTCCCTCCCCCCCAGGCTCAAGGTTGCCAGATAGCCGCATGCTAACCACTGGCCTGCTCCAGCTTCTTCAGACTCACTCACACAGTCTCTATGCCACCAGAACCACGACGATGTAGTAATAGAACGAAACGAACCAGATAAAGCTGTATACACGCACTGGGAAAACAGATTATTGTGCAAACGCAAAGTGCAAAGTTCTTCTCTGCTTTCAGCCGTCTCCACCTTTCAAACACATCTATTATAAAGGTCCTGGTTTTGTTTCTGCTTTTGTCAAGTAGATATAAATTCAAGTTTAAACATGGCAATAGCATTAAAAACTAAAAACCAATAACTGTACTTCATCCTATTTTGAATCACACTTCTGTTGATCAAAAATCAGTTACATCATCCATTTATTAACTTTAACAATAACTCAAGATTCAACTCAACGTTTAGAAGAAAACATTTTTTAAACATCTTTCTCTGGCATCTATAAGTTTATTAGATAGGGAAGGAAGAAAAGGGATGAGAGGGGGTTACACACAGCGAAGGTCTCATTGTAGACTCAAACCTGAACTCTTATTTGCACCATATAATTATAATAATATAGTAAATTATAATAATATAGTAAATTCAGTAATGTTCCATTTAACTGATCTAAAGAAGAATAAGAAACTGCTGTCTTCCTCGCAGAACCCTAACTCGCAGGTATGACTTAAATGTACAAGTCAGACACAGAGATCTAGTTGGTTGACTGTTTCTCCAACCTTACTGGAAGTGGCTGCTCCTGGCTCATTACCAGGCCTTTTTGAAATCACTGGACAAATTGAAGATGTGCCCCCCGTGATTCACAGCTCTGAAACCAAGCTAACAAATGTCTCAATGGCTGCATAGAAATTATACCTGATTCAGCATGCATCACTCATAAGCAGCTTAGTGGATCCGTCAGTCTGGGATCTGCACTATTTGTTATTCCATGTATCAATTTGAGGAATCGTGTTCCAGTTCCTGAGCTGTGACAAGCCAGAGACATTCTGAATAAGACTCGTTACAGTCTTAAGCACAGATACATCTTTGAGGTTTAAAAGTTTTGGTACCTGCTTCACGCTGCACAATGTGGTCTACAAATCTAAATGTGCAAGCACTTAAACATGTTGAAAATGTCACATTTTATCCCTCTTCAGTGGGGTTAGGGGTATAAAGTTTATTTCTCAATTTAAAAAAAGCTTGCTTGACTCTGCCTGCCAGAGAGTTTAAATAAAATATGTGACAAAAGATCAAAGCACCACCTCTAATGGCATGAAAAGCACCACAAATTACTTAACCAATCCAGTGCCAAGGATATACATATATAGACACAGACTGCTTGCACATACACTGGGCATAGACTGTCAAATGGATCAAGAGTTCCAGCAACTTCTGGAGATAACATTAGCATCTTGGCAGCTTCAAATGATGCTACCTTAGCCTCGAGTAATCTTTTAATAGAATCCTAAAAGGCTGACGGTCTGTCACTTAGATCATCAAATTTAATCATCACATTTGTTTATGCACAAAATCCAATTTATTTTATTTCTATTCATAGTCACTTTGGCATCCAAACACAAATGTTGGCAATTTAACTTTATTTGATTGCCTCCAAGTGACTATCTGAGCTGAAATCACATACACAAATTATACACAAGTCAGTATGTGTGAATGTGAAACCAAAGTTAGCACAAAAAATAAATCTAAACAACCAAGTTATCAATTTATTATGTTATCAGTCAACACATCTTAATAAATTTGACATCCCATCACCAGAACCCCCCCCCTGAGGACACTGTCAATGATTGCGCAACTACAAAGTGTGTATTTTTTCCCCTTTAGAGAGAAATTACAAATTCTAATTCTTAAAGTATTTCATGACGCATCTTCTCCTGATCATGATCCTTCCTTCCTTTTGTCTTTCACTAGTCGAACCTGACCATGGCCAAGACTGAAGCAGCAGCACAAATATTTCAAGTATGATTTTCCTTTAAAGGTGGAAGATAAATTACAGCTTGCGCCTCCATCCTGTGCTCAACACTCAGCATTTCATACGTCTTCAAAGACTCACAAGCTGTCTGAAAAGCTACAGTTGGTATAGATCATTTTTACTGTCATCACAATACCGGTAACTGGAGGCTAGTAACAGCAACGTCTGCTTCCATCTTGTCACCGTCCTCAGAGCTATCAGGTTTTTAATAGATCCCCATAAACTTCAAGCAACATTTCCACCCTGTCTTTGATTAGTTATATTGGCAATTAAAATGAAACAACCTGCTCAAGTCGTTAATAAAAGCAGTATCAATGTGACTACCACTTACAATGTTTAAAAAAAAAAAGGGGGGGAAATGATAATTAGCAAAAGATTCTGCAATAATTGGCTGCAACATGCTTCATTGCTTTCCATCCCATTGTGCCATGTCCTCTGCTCTTAACCTCGCCAGGACAATCTGGAACAGCTGAATGCACAGGAGTTGGCATGGAACCGAGAGCTGCTCTTATCATGTTAAGCACAATGACACGGACTGGTACAAGAGAACAGCTTTAATGATTTTGGATCTGTGTCCCTGGGCAGCAATCGTCCTGATCAACCCATGCACACCTATGTTTAGCCCAAGGGGGGCAAGAGTTGATGCCTCCATTTTTAAAACTGCTTTTCAACAACAAATACAGAGTTCTTTCATTGACGTGTGTATTACTGAAATATCCTACTACGTTTTTTTACTTTTTATAATGATTTTCTTTACTGGAAGCAATTTCACAGGCGGTGACGGGGAAGACTTCCATTCTTCCATTTTTTCCCACCTTTTTATCCTGCCCACAATCCCTGGCACCCAAAGGAGAGCAATTCTCATTTTAAAAATAAAAATGCTGGAAAGAAAGAAAGTAAAAGAAATAAAAGGGGGAGGCTAAGCTGTCACAATCAGGCAGAGATGTCAAACATTCCATATGATTTAACAGAGGTCTCCAAGTCTTTTCAAATGAGTTTACGGAGTCATTGAGGGAAAATCTAAGCTTTTCAAGTCTAATGGAGATTAACACCTCCTTCACCCACCCACTATGAGATGGCGGTTGAGGGTGTTTCCAACTGAGGAGTATAAGTCGCCTAGTTAACAAGGTGGAAAAGGCAATAACAGTCTACATGACTTTAGAGGTAATAGGTTGCAGAGGGGCACCAAATAAAGCCAAGAGAGATTCTGGAGGGACAGCTGTATTACATGCTGTGCTGAGAGTTTTGAAGATTTCGGACCAGAACGTTGCAAGCCTGGGACAGAAACAAAACATATGGGAATGGTCGGCTAGAGATTGTTTGCACCCATTACAAATGCTACTACTTTGACTGTGCAACAATAACCCTACAAGGTTTTAGTGCATTCAAGACCTACTACAACCACATTTCCAAAGCCACATATATATATATATATATATATTCATATTTATTTATTTTATATATTTTATAATGCTGAGTTGACACATCAAATGCAATCTGCTCTGACTGTCGTCAGATTCAACGAGCCTGTACATGAAAAGAACAATGTGTTCTGCTGGCTTATTTTTGAAAAGCCACCCACGGATTCACCAGTGCACCTGCATTCATCAGTGCACCTGCGGGTGCGTTCGTATATAACTACAGTTTTCAAGAGGGATTCTGACGTGACATAGCGTGCATGGATCCCAGGAGCTCTTTCACAACCAGTGTCACATCATGTCACAATTCCGTGAGTGCTCAAATTTACTCTCTTCCTCACAAAATACGTACAAATAAACAAGAAAAGGAAGACAAAAACAGTCTTGGTTTCCACACCCCTTCCCAAAATGAAAAGGCCTCTTATTTTGAGAATAACTTCTCTTTTAAGCAGGTAGTGTCTGGCACTCCTTGACCTGGGTCTATTTATAGCTCTGAAAATATTCATAGCCACATCTATATCTATAACAAGTCATGCATGAAGCCCTGCTGTTTTTCCCTGAGGAACACATTTATTCATGCTAATAGAGACACAAAAGATTAACTTACCATACTGGAACAGAGGCAAAGAACATGTCTGCTTTCTGCCAGGAGAGCGGTTAGGTCTCTACACAGTCTCAGCCTGAAACAGAAAATAGAAAAACCTCTGTAAGGACACACAACATGAATGATTTGCATTATTCCACAAGACAGACACATCAGGAACATCTGGAGTGTCAGCACATAGGAAGCTTGTGTTATCCCACTCATTGTATTCTACATAACACTGCATAAGTGTAGCAGCTGGATATCTAAATCATAAATGTAAATCCAGAACCTTATATAACTCCCATACAAGCTCCCCCATATATTATGAAGCAGAACACATCTTTAATGAATACAAATGTATATAAATTTGATGTCTTTGAGTGTATTGCTTTACTACAACATGATATCATACAGGACTCATTTAAAAAATGCAAAAACATTCAGCTCCTCTGAACAGGCTTATTTATAGATTTCACAATTTGTAAATACTGTTCAGGATTCAAATGATAGGCGTCAGGTTTGGGAAACATGATGATTTATTATACAAGACTCTGCTTTTGTTTTGGGTCAACCATTTCATTCACTGGATTACAGATGAAAATAGACAATTACGCACTCCTAATGAAAAGTGACATATGGCCTGAAACCTGGAATTACATCATCCACATACAAGCGGCTAGGTCCACTGATATTTTGTACACGTTCGGTGTGTACACAGCTGTCAGGAGTTGTACAAACAACACAAAAAGCACTTGTTGTCATTTTAGTTGAACTGTTGTGCCAGTTGTTTTCCCTGTGGGTAGACCAGCAGCGGCACTGGGTCGCCTCTCCTGCTGTCAACCCCAAGCACTTTAGACACTAGAATGCTCAGTGTGGGATGTTTAAGCTTTTTATGAATCTAACAATATTGCAGCTCTTTCAAAACACTTTATATTCACATAGGTAACTTTTATTTCCAGTTTATTATATTTGATGAGATTGTGTTCAAAGTGAAAATAAAAATAACATGTTTAGAAAAATCTCAATGTGCCATTCACTGCATCTCCGCCCTTCTGACAGCATTTTATCATTGAACCGTCTTAATGACTGCATCTAGGCCGTAGTATTCACACTCTGAAAGACTAACCACTATCCTGTCCATTTTAATCACAGCCTTGTGTCGAACCAGTCAGGTGAACGATAGAGATGCTGGCACCCTTTTCTTTGGATCCACTGTACCGTTCTGGCTCGTAATCACACGGGGTGAAGAACGGCACTGTCCAGGGAGGGGATTTGGGAGGAGTATGGGTGAAAGGACGAGGAGAAAGGGAAGGGGAAGAGAGGGATGAGAAACCACTGGGAGGAAATCTTGAGTATGCCAAGGTCAGCAGAACTCTCACTATGAAATGAAACACTGCCAAACACACACACACAGTTCATATTAGCTCTTCCCAACCTGCTGAGAACTGCTAAATTGCCACTGGGCTCACACTTTGCCGTACTCGCCCATACACCTACACATACTCTGTAGCTCTCCCTTTTGTGTCATTATATTGGTTCTCTGGTCATTTTCAGACCTTCAACTTTGCCCTTTGGCCTTACACTGAGATGTGGTCTGACCCCTTTTTCTGCAACTCAGGATATTTGGGCTTGCACATAAACGTGCGCCAATGTTTTCATTGACGCCTACATACAACTCTGAGTCCTGCCACATCCAGAAATACTCAGATGACACTGCTATTGTGGCATGTATCAGGAATGGACAGGAATCTGAATATAGGGATTTAATAAAAGCCTTCAGCGATTGGAGTCACAAAAACTGCCTCATACTGAACACCTCGAAGACAAAGGAGATGATAATGGATTTCCGTAGGTCCAAGCCCCCTCTTCAGCTAGTGAACACCTGTGGAGTGGATATTGAGGTGGTGACATCCTATAAATATCTAGGTGTACACCTTGATAATAAGTTGAAACTGGTCCCTTAACACTCATGCACTCTACAAGAAGGGGCAAGGCCTCCTCCATTTCCTACAGAAGCTCAGATCACTAAACATCTGTAGTAAGATGCTGCAGATGTTCTATCAGTCTGTGGTGGCGCCTTGATGGATCAAAGAAGCAGCAGTGGTGGACGGCTCCTCTCTCTTCGTAGCAGGACAGAGAGATACAGAAGATCTTTTATACCCACAGCCATCAGGCTTTTTAATTCTTCTGCAAATAGTAGATTTGCTGACAGACAAATGAATTTCCCTTTGGGGTTAATAAAGTTATTCTATTCTATATGTTTCAGCTAGCTCAGGTGATGACACATTTGGCAGGATCATATATGAACCAAGTTCATTGTGGTTGTTTATTTCACCAGAATCACCTGTAAATATCACTCTTACTGACTTCAACTTGGTTTATCTCTGGCGTCTTATCACTCTTGCTACATAAACTGAAGCGTGGCTCTATACATTTGTCACACCACATTTGTGCTCACAGAAATGCTTGCGTGGATTTAAGCTCAACCCAGTGTACTTTCATGTTTGCATGTTTCCTTTCGTTCTGACAACCAAATACATTTCTATAATTTTAACTAAAAATCACACCTGGCTTGCAACTGCTATATTTATATTTGTGAATATCACTTTTTTTTTTTGACAGGTTTGCTAAATAATTGTTACCTGATTGCCATGCTTGCTGGTTTTACTGAGTATAAATAGTTAAATCACAGTTGGGAGACACAAGATAATTAAGATAATGTCAGCCTCCCTTTCCACACACTAAAAAGTAAAAAATAAAATAAGAAAAGGAAAAATATCCTCAGAGCAGACCAACATGGCTGCAAGGGAGTCAAACCTTCCAGAGATGAGTCCAACAGATGTCTATTATCTATATACGCAATTATATATTTATTAGTGTTGCATCGATAGCACCATTGGTGATCAACAGAAGGAATCAAGCTTTCCGCATCAACTGAAGCACATCACTAAATGCATGTGTTTTTTAAAGAGCTGCTGATGCACACTGCTGCACATTGTACATCCATGCAAGCCTTACGGAAAGAGCAGGGCAGGTAGGGGCTACCCACATTAAAAAGTGATGGACAGTTACATATTGTGACGTAAAGCTTTTAGTGAATGTGCATTGTACGGGTTCATTTTAACTTGACTTTTGAGCAGACCTTGTTTTTCTGCTGAGGTTTGAGGCTAACGTAGCACACAATCTGCTATCATCTTCCTTCCCTATAGCAAGACTATAAAGGGTGTGACAGGATGCACATTCACAATCCTGTTACTTTCTCCAGTGATGCCATTTCAAATCTGCTTCTTTATTATCTCGTAAACAAACAATATTCACATCTTGTACACTGCAGTCATGTCTCAAAAGAAATGAACTAAACTTAGGGTTATTTAGTGTTTCGATATAATGTATGCAGTCCATTTAAGACCCATCCTTTAGTCCTCTTATTAAATTTCAATGAGAGAGAAAAACAATGTTCTTGTTTGACTGCATGTTGAACTAGTTATCAGTCTTAAAACATTCATGCTTATTCATAATAAAGGACTCGGTGCAGACAAGAAGAATAGGGGAAACATTTCAACACCACATGGGTATTTACCCACTATAAACAGAGTGCTTTTTGTGATCCTTTCAAAAGCTTCCCTTATTTGCCAAAGTGCTTTTTGTGATTGTGTGCATTTTCATGATCATGTATGGATTTGGGAGTTCTGCCGATTTTGTTGCAGCCTGTGATCAATCGTTTGCTTTGATTTTCCCTGTGATTGCATTGGGTTGACAATTTTCATTTCCATTGGCTGTTGTTCCATCTTTGTGTTCATCAATGTATACAATGTACGTCAGTAAAGATTTTCCCGAATCATTTCTTCATCAACATCCAATCCGTGTGTTTAAGTGTATTATATACATGTATATAAGTAAATACATTAATTTATTGATCTCCTGTCTGTTGATTGCATTAATCATCATAATTTCCCAGGAGTTCCCTGAAGGCAACAGACTCTAAATAATTGATGGGCCTGAAAGCTGTTTGGCTCTGCGCGGGACTGCCTCCAACTCTCTGGAGCAACAAAAAGCACCAGCAGCTTTGAAGCTAGCGGAAACAGGCAAGCCTCAGTTAGAATTAGTATTGTGTTTCGTTATGCCAAACATTTGATGCAGAGACAATGAAATACAGTTTCATTACAATGCCGAAGCCTCACAGGCTGAGACATCAAAGGCCTGGTTTGTCTCTGCCATGACAAGACAATGAGAGAGATGCAGATATAGTTAAGAGTAGCTTCCAAGAGAACTACTGACAGTTCCATTATGAAAACGCAAGGAGCAGAAATAATGAAACATTACAATATGCACCTCAAGATATAAAACTGTGTGGATGTCCATCCTTAAACAGAACACATGTTTTGTATCTCCCTTCTTAAATAATTCACTCATTTACAAACATGAACAACTCTTTTACAGAGCAAGAAAACAAGAGTCCTAAAACACTGTGGAGCAGGTCCATCAGTTGTGTACGAGTGATTTGTGAAACCATTTATTTTTCACATCCAGATTTATGTACTTCCAGTTTAACTGGACTGAACCAAACAATCTGCTCTGAGATAGGAATTTATCTCCAAAACAACTGGGTACAAGTCGCTCTTCAATTAATTATCAATCACATAGCTGTGAGCGGCATCTTCATCTTGTGACTCGTGTTGCAAACTTTGGCAACAACTTGTACATGCTCGGAAATTTAGATTCAACTGCCCGGAGATCAGCCAAACATTAAAGCAGTATACAATGATGGTTGGCCCTGTAATTTTTCAAAGTTATCTTCAATTAGCTTTAAATGTATGACACCAATGATAGAGATAATAGTTGTTCAATAAAATATCTAGAGCAGTCTTGTAAACAGTGTCATATTTCCCAGTGGGACCCTGGCAGCATACTTTGGGGAGGCTTTAAATCTCAAGAATCAGTATGTAGGCCATGGCACAAAGGCTGTGGAACACAAAGAGAACACAGGATTCAGTCAAGGTTTTTAAATGCCACATCAGAGGCAGATAGCACTGGAGAGATCTGCACACTGCTTGAGCAAAAGTGTTGTATCCAGTGCAAATCTACAGTATCCGGAACAACCCAGCGCACACACACATTACACCCCCGGCTGAAACTTTCACACCCCCTTTTTTCCAGTGTTTACTGAAGTGCAGGCAGTTCAAGTCCAGTGGATTACCTTAAAATGGTAATGAGGTTTAGGTCATCATAGGCTGAAAAGCAATGCTAATTTCGTAGAAAACAAGGCTTTCTCTGGGATTAAGAAATTGGTCAACTTCCAGGTTTCCTGCAACAACGGACGTAAATGAAGGCTGAAAAATACTGCAAATGATTCAAGGTAAACAAACTTTATTTTATTCAAGGAACCCCAGCCTGCTGTTTTACTGAACCCTCTTATGCATTATTAGGACAGTTCTTTCCTGCAGTAAATTGTGCTGTAAATTGTTTAACAGGATGGTGAGAAGAAGGCGAGTAACAAAAGAAGACACACTGGTTGATCAGAGGTTCATCCAATATGAAGATAATGATTCGGGGGAAAAATATGGCATAACAATGGCTCGTGGTAAATTATTTCCTCAGATGCGGAGGACCTGCAAATTTTAAGTGATAAAAGGGTTAATCCTGTTTCTCTGGATTATATGTCAAAGGAAAAATTATAATAGCATCGCAACAATTTACAAGTCTAATCTGTAGAATAGGTGTTTGGCTTCTACTTGAGTGGTTAAATCTATGATTCGTTTTACCCACTCGTGTGCTACCAAGTGAGGCAAGAAGTGGAGAATAGTCTAGTGTTTGCATTTGAAATGCATTTCTTATAGTCCATGAATTGAATGTATGGCAGAGGATGATCATTCAACCCATTTATTAGCCAAGTTAATGTCTGAGAGGAGGCTGTGTTGAAATGGAAATACTGCCATAACAATATTAATACATAATAGATCTGCATGGCTATCAGAGCATAAAGTCTAATCAGAGTCATCATATGCTGTGACAAACGTACTACAAATGATTGTATTTCCCATTTTCTTCAGTGAAGATCTTTCATTTTAATGAGATTTCTTTGACTTTATCTCAAATGAAAACGGTGATGGCGCAGAATGCATCACATGTTTCAACTACATCTCTTGCTTATGAAAGTAACTGTGGGACTTTCTGAACTTCCAAACATAGTTTCTACTTAATCCCCAAACAGCGTTTCCATTGGGGTCATCTTAATTAATTCAGACTGCATAACGCTAAAGAATGAATGAGGTTTCACACAGCAAGGGGAATGATGATAAAATGATGCCGCCCATGAAGACAAGTCAGTGGTTTACTGAGGAGTCTGTATTTCCCTTTGCTTGTTACCTCTGATAGAATGTGATGGCTTAGCCCATCCATTTATAAATTCAACCATAACCTCAATACTGTGTCTCTGAAGGTAAGAGCCTGAATGCTCAAGATCCACTGGTTGCTTTGAGACATGGATGTGTTAGACATTATTTTAATGTTGAAATCATTTCAGGATGTGTTTTTATTACTTTTTGAACATTTTCAGTACATTTAACAATACTGTAATAATCCTAATAGTCACTAGCATTTTGGTCACTACAATCATACAATACTACATTTCCAAACTGTTTTATGTCTCATGCAATGTTTTGGGCTCAAATAACCAAACTTAACCAAACCAAATTAAAATAATGTGATATAAAATCAGAAAACTGTCAAACTCACACATCCTCTGTATATTTTTATATAATCAGAACAACCATTTTCAAACCGCTATAGATTTAAGGGCAGAAATACTGTTAGAATAGAGCAAAGCTATTTATTTTAAACAACCGAGCGACTGACGAATAATTATCTCAAATGTATCACAAATAATTTCATACAGTCAAGTTCAGTGCAACAAAAGCATTATTCAGTGTTAAAAGATGTGGATGTACCGTCGAATGGTGCAGTTCTTTGGGAAGACCACACTTTCTTGGAACCACCCCCCCTCTCTATTCTCAAATTGCTCATGACTCAAAGCAAGTGTTAATTAAACTTACAAAGTCTCAGATTGTTTCACAGATATTTTTTTGTGCGTGTTGCCCTGCCATGTGTTTCCGGCATGTCAGCAAAGATGGGACTTTGATCACCAAGCTGTGCTGTTCTTTGAACAATGCTTTGCAGAGTCACGTCATAAAGACAGACAACCCCCACATCAGTCAGGCCATGTGTGCTCTCCATCCTCAGGGCATGCTTTTTAAAACAAAAAAAAAAAAGGTGCCTCGGAGAGGTAGGTAACATTATTTCAGATGTCAGTCTCACAAAATCTGTCATGGCTCTGTGTAGCTATGAGCTCAAAGACGCTTGATCAAGCACAGATCCAGTCATTCATCAGATTTTGCATGCGTCTGCACGTTACCATCCAGCAGGACAACGATCCCATACTGCCGAACACCAGACTCCTGGCAAGATGCCTCCAAAACAAGTGAGAAGTGTCTGCATTGCAGACCGGGCTGATGCTGATGGGTGTAAATTTCAGGTTGCCATTGATTGCATTTATAGCTGGTCCAGTTAATATTAGGACAGTATGCATAAACATGTCACAACCTGACGTGGATGTGAACGTCCCGAAATTAACACTGAGTCATCACTTTCAGCTGAGAGTCAAAAGCATATTTTATAGGCTTTTTTTTTTTTACAGTGCCTGTGGTTTCACCATCTAATATGCTGCCTTACGCAAAAAGATAACCATGAACAACGGTGAACTGCCTTTGTTCTGCTCACTCTGCTTTCGTTGTCTGTTTTGTTTTTTGCCCTATTCAGCATGAGATTGCTTTTAGATTGGGCGGGTAAATTGCTCTGTATTTGCTATAAAAATAAATTATGACGAAAATGTTTCTGACTAAAATTATACCTTTGCGTCTGCTCATAGTTGAGGGCGGCCACAAATAATAAACACCTACCTTCTAGGTCGGGTTTATAGGCCAGCACCTTCCATTACGTTCATTTACAGACGTTGAACGTAATTACAAATTTTTTATTGTGCTTTTCAGTGCTTTTTTTTTTTTCTTCACATGAATAAAAATGCTGTGGGTGCTTATATAATTTAGTTGTGTGCCAGACAGCAGTTGAGAAGCTGTAACTAAGAAAATGCAATGTGAATTATAGATATGCATATATTTTGAAGCTGCAAACAGAATTTGGCTCATATGTTGAAGTAGCCACTATAGCTACTGCCCCAGGCGAATGTGGTGTACAGTCCAGCGCTGATATATGTGCATGCCTCTGTGTGAGTGTTTCTTTCACCACTGCTGCCATAAAACATCTTGAAACAGAGTGCAGAAACTAGGTTTCCCTTTTCACCCCTTTTTCACCCATTTCTGACATCATTTCCAACTCCAGCTATGTTTCTGCAAACATTAACAAAAGTAGTTTTTTTTTTTTTTTTTTTTTTT
>OMNW01024372.1:0-44364 GCA_900303245.1 Selene dorsalis
GAGCCGAACATGACGGGAGGCGGTGAAGGAGATTCCCTGGTCGTCTTAAGTAGTCATGCATCATGTCCTGTTTGTAATGTGAGGGGAGCAGAGCTGCTCTCCGCCTCCCACCGACAAGACGACAAGACATTCTGGGAGCACAGTGGGAAAGGTTGAGGGGGTCCAGAGGCCAAAGCCTGGCGCGGTGGCACAGGGTCATGCCCAAAGCGTGTGTGGTGGTGTCATCTCGTAAGCCCTTTCCAGACACTGGTTAAATGATCTCAGAAACCTCCAGCTTTTTCTTTTTTTCCCAGTCAGAGGCATTCCAGAAAAAATGGCATTTCCATGTTTTATAATCTGTTCAACAGCTGTTTTTGTTTCCTTTTTCTGTCTTTCTGGCTTTGTGCATGTGGTGGAGGAGGCTGGGGTGTATGAGTGACAACGTGGATGTACTCCAGTGAGCGTGTGAGTGAATGTGTGTGTTTAAGGGACTTTGAGAACTTGTGAGGTTTAGAAGTGGCTGAGGAGCTGTCCTAAAGAATGGCTGGCAATGCGTCTCTCTGTACTGACAAACAAGAGAGAGCTGCCTTCCCCCAGTGAGTCTCGGCCAAATTAGCCCTATTTATTTTAAATATATATAATATGTGTGCCTGTACAGTTCTGTGCAACTAGAGAAATGCTCTAAGGAGTCTGTTTTTTGAAGTTTATTCAGGTAGTGATGTTATTTTTAGTCTGATTTTCTCATCCACCATGTCCATGGTTGGTAAGCTGTAACTGAAAAGATCACCAGAACGTCTGCCAGTTAATTTCAGATCACGTAGTAGAGGAGCCACTCTGTGACGTGAGGGCTGTCAAGTTAAAAAAAAAAAAAAAAACACAACGAATGGAACATTTAGCATTTTTTTTCTTGTTGTTGCATTGCAAGCCTGTTCCAAGTGTCTTACTGCACTGGTATAATCTATAGGATGATTTGTGTAGTTGCCCTCATTGCATGTTCAGCTTGTCAATCAAACCAGGCCGGGTAACACAAAGGTAGGTTGTCTCTGCAAGGCCCTTGCTACAACTGGCAAACGCTCATCTCTGCTCTGTACAAAGCCAACAACCTTTCTGCTATCAAGCCTGCGACATATCTTAAAATACTGTAAGCACTGCTAGATGAGTACTATTTGATATTTTTAATATAAGATTAAAATAAAATAAAAAATGTTGTATTTTACTTCTTTTGAGAAGAATTTCAATATACTGTAATATTGAGGCTAAATGTTAATGTGAACTTTTTCCCCCCTTTTTTAGTAAAATAAAAGTTACCAAAACACTCTGACCATGTGTCCGTCTGCACTTCCACAAGACTGTCTTTGGAAACAGATCAATAAAAAAACAAACAAAACCCGATAGCCATATAAAGGTCACACCCTTTTATATTTGCTATTTATCAGATGTATTACACTGTATAGTGCATGTGACATTAACAGCCAACCAACACTGACTATTCATTATATCAACTAGAGTGAGATTTTGTCTGACTTGTTTGATTTTATGCCTCCAGGTATGTCTTTTAAAGGGTGTAAATAAGTTCAATAAGTTGATCACTTGCTCGGTCCCATTGCTCTTATTACCAAGACTCAACTTCAGATTTCTCTCATTTTAAGAGGTGGGAGGACCTCTAGTGGTGACACATTGTGATCACACTATTTTTAACACCTCACCCATTCACATTAGTTACCAGTAAATGCTTCACCAATATTTTTACCAACATGAATTTTCCAAAACATTTCTGCTCTAGTGCCACATACTTGAGTAATATTTTTAAGTCAGACATTTTAAAACTATTTACGTTGTTTGCTCTGACTCTAGTAATTATAATAAACACTCTTTCAATAGGGTCCTTGCACTGTTTGGTGCTGAGGCACTAAAATAGTCCAAACTATTTGTTTGTACCTGTGAGATTTCAAATCACATATTTAAATTTTTTTTTATTATTATTTTAGACTGAACCTACTTTATGACGACATCCTCATGTACGTATGGACAGCAGTACTGGCTGTCTGTGATTGTGAAGAGATGTTATTATATTGTTCTTATTATATTAGATTAGATTCAAAACTATAATAAATAAATTATCAATCTTGTGGTCATGGACACTTGTAAAAGAAAAAAGAGATGAAAAAAACAACAAGTTTAATATAAATAATCAATATGTGGATTAGTTGTTCTACAACAAGAACAGTGTTTATCTGAGTCTAATGTGTGGTGGTCCTGACTCAGAGTCACTGAGTGACTGAAAAAACTGATTTTTTATCCCATTATGACACCTCTGACACAGTGGACTCACTCTGCTGAGTTTCTTGATCCTCCATATGAAAGTTTGCTCAAACTGTCCACAACACGAAGGTAATAAGACATAAAAAGAAAAAAAACACAGACAGGTCTGTGTAAGTTCACTGTATACAAACAGAACCCTGTCACTTCCACCACATACATCTGCTCTGCCTTTGCAGGGATTCTCCACGTGCAGGGAAATATTCACAAAGTCCTCTTGGGCTCATCCAGTCGTGCATCTGTTAGGCTCTTGTCCACAGAACCACTCTTTAGTGGTTCACCGCAAATAATATTCAATGGCAGCGGAGAATGCAGCAAAGCCCCCACATCCCAGTACCCCAGCCTTCAGACCAGCTGCAAAAGAAAAAGCACACATCAGAAATGCTTTTCATTTGAAAAATCTAAGTGAATGTCACCAAGATACACACCACGAAATCCAATCGCTCCCCCAGTTACACAACCGCTGTACACTGCATTCTTCCAGTCAGAAACTCCTCGGTGCTGCAGGAGAAAACACAGATGAAAAAAATTATAATTGTGCGTGCATGTGAGGTCAGTGATAATTACCAGTTAGCATCCTGCTATTCAGTACATGAAGTGTAAATATTTAGAGCCAACAGTTTTACAGCAGAGGGAGCTAGCAGACCATTCTGAGAAGGTTAAAAATAATAAAAACAGAACTACAATGAGAAGGATCCTAAAACATCTGTAATACAACACATATCAAACATATTGAATATTGCAACTTTGTGTGTATTTTTTGTTACACTAATGCTCATGACACCTCTGAATCTTACCACCTAATGAAAGTCATTAGTTTCAGTCATGTATATGGAACTGTATGGTTGTATACAACTCCCTCATAATGAAGTGATGATGAAGACAGGTGCTGTGATATACCGATTCTATGATGCACTCTGTGCAGGAGAACATGGCGCCCACAATGGCGAAATTCTTGGCGTAGGACATCCCCCTCTGGCCCATGTCTTTCAGGACTTCACGTGCTGTTGGAGTCCTCAGGGGGTCTTTAGGGTCGAAGCCAACATTGGTATCGATGCCAGCCGTGAAGACACCAAAAGCTCCTCCAAGGACAAACCCTGAGGGGAGCAGAAACACAGACATCAGTGTCTAATCAATACAGCACAAAACACCTTCAAACCTGGGGAATAACAGGTGCATGCTGGCCTCATGGTGGTTCTGTTTGTGTAAGGCAACATTATGGTGCAGCTGCAAGGACCAATTAGTCATTTGGTCTATGAAATGTAAAGACATGGTCATCCTTGATTACACTAAAGATAATCAGTTAATAAGACAAGCTTCACATCCACATGAATGTGAAGTTGCATGGGGCAAGGTAAACTTTCAGTAATAATTTCAGTCTAGGATTTCTTCCTATGGACCATGTTTGAGCTAAATGCGTAATAACGATTTGTTGATTGATAGATATATTGATTGATTATGAAAACCTCGTACCCAAATCCCAGTACCCTCTTCGAGTCCTCGCCTAAACGCACAGTGGAGCTCGAACACCAACAAATGACAGGTTACATTAGATCCTCGTGTTTATTGTTGGTGTAATTTCTTACCTCCTACACAGGCCAGAAGAGACTTGAAGGCGCAGCTCTCCATTCCCCTCTCGATCATCTTTTGCTCATCGCTTTTAGGAGGCACCGGCAGCCCCCCCATAACAGCGGGATTCAGGTCCTTTACGGGCCTCTTGTCCCCGATAAGATGGTCCAGGATCATACTGTACTGAATCGTGGGGCTGTCCGGACCCAGACCAGCCGAAGCTGGACCTTGGGAGTCGGAGGCAGCGCTGTCTGCAACACCCGTGGACGCGGCCATGTTTCTCAATGACAGCGCTCTGGGTGAATGTATGACCAGGTTTCACAGATTCGTCCCATTTTTATTTCCTTAAAGTGGAGGTAATAGGCGATTGATAAATAACATATATTTATATGACGATCATAATGAAGAAAGACGTGTATTTTTTTAATAAATGTTTTCATGCTGTCATGATAAGGTTTATTTAAATTTTGGCCCGCAGATTCGACACAAAGTCAACCTGACAATATTAACAGCAGCCCTGCACTATCCTGGCAAGTTATGCAGTGCTTTTCTTGAAATCTTATGCTCATTTTTTAAGGCTTTAATCTAATCCCAGATAGCACTTTATCTCGGTTATAAATCATACATTTCTGCAAATGTTGAAACCGCATATTTAGCTATAGGTAACGACGAAATACTACAAAAACGCACATAACACGACACAATACAATCAGAAACAACCTTCTACAAAACTACAATTAAATCCTCTTCACAGATTTTACGATGATAGTTTTAAATTTCTAGTTCCTGTTCCTTAAATTTAAAAAGAAAAAAAAGAAAACTACATTTCCCAGAATCCCATTCGAGCACTGCGCCAAAACTGCTTCACGCGCTCCACCTACCGGCTCGAGCGCTGACCGGTGGTGACACTTAAATGACTCGCGTGCGTGTGGCGGCGGCGGCAGCAGCATCCAGATCAAACAACAGCAGCACAGCAGCGACACTGAACAGGTGAGCTGAAGCTAGTGGCTAACACTCGTTTATTTTGACAGTCTGCAGCGTTTAATCTCATTTTCTGCTTTTCTCTGGGTCTGAATGTGTAAACTTTGCTGTTAACGCTGTACTGTTGTCGGTGAAAATGAGAGAAGGTGTCAGAGAGGTGTCGCTCGGGATCAGTTGGTTTAGCCAGTTTACTGTGAAGCTAAACAGACTTTGATAACAGCGTATGTTAAACTGCCTTAAGTCACAACCGACGACTCTGCTCCTTTAATTTAACGAACAAGTCATCCTAAAGCAGACGAGCCTTTCCTGATGCCACAACGTCTGTCATAAAATTAGCTGGAGGACATGTTTTCACGCCAGTATACTGTACGACTGTAACGTAAGGTAACAGAAAGTCCAAGAACATCGACGTTAACCAGGTACGAGTTTCCATTTTTACAAGTCTTCATATATTCATCCTGAATTCTTTCAGTTCACTTAATAATGTCGCACCAGGCAGAGTCGTGGGTTCAACAGGATCCCTGCTCGATCAATACTGCCCATCTGCTTCGTACACATCCATTTTACTGACTCAGTTCCTGTACCTTCGTGGTTAAAATTAATATTCGTAATACACTGACTGTGTTATCATTGCCACGCAGGGTGTCTGGTTGGATTTAACTCGACAACACTTGTATTTTTTCTCCAGTTTTCAGGGACCCTTCTTGCAGGTCAGTGAAAATACTGCAGCTCAGACTCAATCAAAAGCTGTGAACAGGAGTTTAGAAACACTTAAAGCAGAGGTCTCTTCAGTGCAGCCCCTACCCCCATTAAATATTATATTAGGCTACCAATTAAAAAGAAGGTTACATACATTTTTCCGGATGTTTTTTTTTAAAACGTCTACTTTGATATTAATGGTTTTTGCAAACTTTCTATAAAACACTATTCCAAACATGAAGGTTTAATTGCTGCTTCTAAACCGTATCCACTCTGTCAGTTAAAAATATCTGTTCTGTATTTATCCATTATTTTGTTTGCCCAGAACCTGGCCTAAATATTTTGAATTTATTGGTATCAGCTTATACAACATCCACCGTATGTAAGTCCGTCCAGGTCCCCATAAAACTACAGCAGAGGATCTGCTTGGCCTTGCTTATGCTCTGCAGAGGATGCAGCCTTGTGATACATGGACAAAAATACATTTATCTGATTTTACCATTACATTGTTGTGTACCGTTGCTAACCACTGTTTAGCAGCTGCCTCTGGCATGAAGTTCATGTTTTACATGTTGCTGCCACTGGCAGCAAAGTGTAAAATGTGGAAAAATGTGTGCGCTGCATGTGGTGGTGTTTTTTTTTTCTTCTTCTGGGAACCACCTTAGTGCACTGCAAGCCTTTTTCTCTTCACATGATCAGCCAGCCATTTGTTTCTCATTAGGTCTGTGCCATGCGAAGCAGTCCAACAAGGCTTTATTGTGTTTAGTAAAGTTATCTGTGAAAGTTTGTTCTTTATGTTTTAAATGGGTCCTTAAACGCCTCATTATGGCAAAGTAGCTACTGTGTGTAGTTGTATTCTCTCCACGTAACATTTACTTGTAAACTACATTACCTAAGTGATTCAGAAACACTTGCTTGAATAATAAACCATTGCTATTTTGGTCACGGCTTGCTGTGTGGTATAATTTGACATGTCAATAATGACAAAAGGCAAAGTAAAGTTGTAAAATATCTTAATTGCAGTGCTAAGGTTTTACTCTTGTGTTTATAGAGGAGACCAGCCTTGCAGTGGTACGTATATGGGTACTTTGGGAGAAACCAAATGGACAACAAATGACAGCTTTCAGTTTCGGCTGTTTCTTTTGATCATACCACAGAGAAATAGAGCTCAAATATGAGCAGTGCACCAGTCATTTATAATGCGTTCAGTGTAGATGTTGTTTGTAGGTAATTATAGCTTTTGTCTGTTCATATTTAACCATTCAAGAGGGGAAAATTGTTACGAATCTGTCTTTGGCTGCTTGGCTGTTATTCACTCTAGGGAGCACTAAGGGAGGTGTGTATCGTCTCAATGTGATAATCATCAGTCAGACTGTAGCTGTGAGAAAAGTAGATACTTTTACTACTGGATTGTGGTGTGAAGAGGTGTTTGATGCCTAATGTGTTTTTGAAGGCAAGACATCTATTAGCAATCTTTCTCTTTGAGGTTATCGTTGATCACAATGGTGAACACAAACAGTCTTACCTGTGTTAATGCTATGTATGTCCTTGTAGAGCCCAGAGCGCTGACTCGCCCTTATTTTTTCATGTAGCTGCTCTCATTCTCTATTCAATGCATTATCTGGTCAGTTCCTGTCACTGGCTCTCTATTTATAGTAAGGGGTTATGTGGGGAACATCCTTGCGTAGTTGTACAGCAGTGATCTCGTCGCCCGCTGTGAATAGTGGGAAGAAACTAAATGAATGTGTGAGAATTCAGTTTCCTCTCGGTGCTCAGTCCCATACACCCAGGAATATGGCCTAGCACTGATGGTGTCCTGGTTTCACTTTTGTTAACGACACACTAGGGGGACGTTGGTTGGGTAGAAAAACTAGCAGTTGCATTGGAGTTCTCCATCCGCATGCGGTAACGTGACATAAGAAATGAGTCAGGGTGGGGGTGGGGTAGTGATGTTTGTGGTGACCTTGTCCAGTGCTGAAGAAGGGTGAAAGGCAGATGCTGCAGCGATGTAGTGCTCTACTGTGCATCAGCTGATAACTGCTCACTGCTTTGATGCTCCAGATCCTGAAGTCTCTACCTACTTATGCTCTATTAAAAAGAGATACCACACTCTGGACCTGTGGATTGGTTGATATATGGATGTCTGCACACAGCCTTGTGATGAGATTTACTTCAGGTGAGCCCTAGTAGACTGTTGTATATTACCTGAGTCTGAGTTACACACTCATTGTAATGGGGTTAATGCACTAGTATCCCAATATAACCAGCAAGACATCTTTGTTATGGCTAGTCTAAAGGCTGCTTACACACCTCTGTCTCTCATTTATGGGGCAAGTCAGGACACTGATTGAGCCGCCCATGACAACATCAAGGGTCAGGGTAGGGACTGTTGTTGAGGATTTTAGATTGAAAGAGATTACCAATGATAAGCTTTGGCCTCATCATATAGGTTGGGTTCACATGCATCTTTACCAGAATGCGTTCTCCCCACAATAATGAGGTGGAGGATCAAAGAGGTCACTGAGCCGCACCAGTATGAATATCTTGGTCATTCTCCTGAACCCAATGGTGCAGCTGATCCTGGAGCTGCTGGGTTCAGTGAGTCCATTAGATTCTGGGAAGTATTGGCCTGTTATGATCTGTCAGTCAATATGGAGTAACATTTGTTTTTGATTTTTGTCAGAGGGACAACAAAGTTATGCACAAATATGCAAATATCCTGGCTGGTGTCTTTGCAATGCAAATCACCTCTTTTATAAAATGGTTTTATGAACAAAGTTCAGCTTCACTACTTAGTCTTTGTTGATACTGAATGTAGTTTGAGGTGGAAATGACTGTATCTCTAAACAAATTCTAGAGCAGATAGAGAATTTCCTGTTGGCCGTGTCAGTAGAGCAGTTTGATGCAATATGTTGCTTAACATGCAAGTTATCTTCTTGAAATGGTTACATGAGAGCCAAACGAGAGAGAGCCAACATCTTGCGTATTGATTCAAAGTGTGCGGTCAATAGATGACATGTAAATATGCTCTCGTCTGATTGTTGTTAGATGTTTCCCAGAGTCTGTTTGTGTGGCTTCAAGAGTCCTGAGGTGCAGGTCTGTCCGCTGGGTCTCAGCACAGCAGAGTGACATGCTCATGATCAAAATAGCAAAGGCACCTCATGCATGTGCTGTATGCAGCATAAATAACATTTTTATGGTCTGAGGTCTGTTAACCAGAGCACTCTTGTTTGTCTCCATGCGACCATTTATTTTGTCTTTATGGCAACTCTCACACTCTTCAGCTTGAGGATCTGAGGAAAATATTAATATGGTCGGAAACACATTTCTCTGCTTGCTGTGGTCAGTCGGCTCTCCTCCCCAGTCTCACACACATATTCAGGGAAAGCACTCAGTGAGATCCTAGAAGAAAGAGTTGTTATCTATCCTCAGGAGGCGAGGTCTTGACTGCATACAGTTGGAGTGGCACGTCCTTTACTGCAGTGGAGGAGGCTTTAATTGAGATAAGGGGAGATTAACGATTAGAGCAGGAATGAGAACTACTGTGGCGCTCAGTGAGATGGAATAAGTAGAAGTGCCCTTAAAACTTCTGACAGACTACGAGGCTGCTCACCATGCTGTGAGGCGGCTGCAGCTAATTTTGCATGATATTTTAACTCAATACGTTTGCTTTGGAAAGGCGTGGATGGCTCCACAGCCTCCACATCTTTGCCAGGCTGCCTTCTCTATTTTATTTCCCTCCATCTACCAAAAGGCCAGTGGAGGAAAAAATGGATTACATTGGCAGAGCAATACATTTCTGTCTGAGAGGTGCATGTGCTAGCTGTGAAAGAAGGCAGCTCCAATCATCTTTTTCCCCGTGGCTCTGTTTTTAATTCAGCAACGTCCAGGAAACAGACTGCATACTTGACAAGCATCACAGTCTAACTCACTGGCTTCAAGGAATGCTGCTCTTTTTTTTTGTAAGTGGGTCATCTAGGCCACTTGTGAAGTGAAAAAGCACATATATGGTCTTTACCATCACATTTTGTTTGCCTCTGCTGTAGCTCAAGAGCAAGAACAATAGTCTAAGTCGTTTGATGTGTAGATCAAGGAAAAAACAGCTGATGTGATATCATGGTAATCCATGCAGGTGAACTGGACGAGCTGGTTTACTACTGCAACATTTTTGTGTGTGTGTGTGGCGGGTGGAGTGTCACTACAATGTTTGCTAGATAGCTGACAGATGTCTAACCCATTGTGTTTTTTTCTTGGCTGTCTTCGTACAAGTTAAATTGAACACACCCACAGTGCACATCAAATGCCTCTCATGCCACAAGCCCGTACATTGTTGTGCACTCAGAGGGACACAGGGCAGGGAAGGCTCCTTTTGGGTTAGACAGTTAATGTAGTCAATAGCGCTGTGACGTTGAATTGTGGAAAAACACTGAGCTCTGTTCAGTGGTTGTCTTTTTATTCTCTCCCCGTTCTCATGGATGCTATGCTAGCGTTTCTATGGAATCCACCCACTCACTGTACATGCAGCCAGCCAGGCAGACAGGAAAGCAGCTGAAGTTTCTGCAGCATGGCCTCGACTGACTGTTTATTAGACAAGAACTTTGACACCATCAGAGCAGGAAGTCAGGTCCTCGAGGGAACCCAGCTCTGAGAAAGATGAAACGGAGGGTGAAGCGGATGAAATATGCATGAAGACTATCTATCACAGCTCCTACTATGCTATGCAGCAGCAGCAGCAGCAGCAGACTTGTAGCAGTTTTTTTTAAGGAGATGATTGATACCTGGGACTGTCAGGCAACACAGTTCAATGCATCATTTATTCCTTGTTTGCATGGGTGGAGTTGGATGGTTATATCACAGTTATCTAGAAGGGATTAATTTAATTTGTGTCAATTATTCCCAGATACAGCACAATATATGCTAAATCATCAACAGCAGAACAGGAGCATTTCTCTCAGGAAAGCACTGATAATGTAAATTCTACATAAGTTTATGAACTAACTATAACTTGATGGTTTTAGGAGCTGGTGTTTAATGGTTGAATTGAAACACAAAACATGACAAAAGGTAGTCAAAGTAAGTTTCAAAATGTTTAGACTGGGGAGTTTATCCCTCTCCCTTCTGACATAATATGTCACAGGTTTTGAGCTGGGAGTCCATAGCAAACGCATAATATTTGAACCCCTACTGCGTGTGGCCAAAGGTCAGCCATGCTACCTATCGATCTCTGTCCAGGTCAAGCAAAATTATCATTTCAGTACTTTCCTCACTAGCTCTGCTTTCTCCTCATCTCATCTTGAAGTACAAGATGCTGATTCAAGCAGCAGCTCTCAGCTGTAGGCCATTTCATATTCAGATGCTGAGAGGTACTTTTTCTCTGTTTTGGTAGCTAAATTATAGTATCATATGAGAGGGCTTGGTGGGGCTCTTTCATTACTCTTTCGAGTGATATCTGAAATCCGTGTTTCTGCATTAGTTAGACTTATGGTAGTCAAAAACAATAAAATGCAATTGAAGCATATACAGTACAGTACATACCACTTCTGTATTACTGAATTATTAGCCAGAGGTTTGGGTTCTCCATTCCCAGTGTGCATTTTAAACCATTTAAAGTCTGCTGATATTTGTACAGCTGTAGGCATTTGAGTGTGTTTGGCATCTTGACTTTGCTCACAACTCTCACAAATTGCTAGTGACTGCAGAAAATTTCACACGTTCGCAGCCCACATTTGTTTTGTGGTGAAACTGGGCTAGAACAAGTTTCCTGATGCAGCTTTTTGGGAAGGAGGTTTGCGTTTTGTTCTGGTTTCAGATCCTTCCAGACTAAAGAGGGAACCCAAAGGGAGAACAGAGACCGCCTCACAGTATGAGGTACAGACTAATCCCACGCTCTTCCTGTTTCACTTTAGTCGAGATAATGAGTTTGCGCTTCCTTAGATCCAGGTGCTGTACAGATGCTTCAGAGTTGCCAGCGTGGTGAAAGACAATTAATCCATTAATGCATGCACGCTCCCATATTTGCCTTTTACACAAGTTCCTACTGCAGCAGTCTCTTCTTAAATGATAAACTCGTATTAAAGTGCAGTGGATCTACAGTAGTGCATTTAGCCACAGCAGCCACTTCTGTACTCACTTTCTCTAGTTCAGATGTTGGTTACAAGTTCAGCTGTAATGGTGATATGATCAGTAGAGTCAACACATTAATATCACAGCAGCAGACGCAACAGACACAAAGTATAATCTCTGCTTTCGTTTGTAAGAAGCTTATTTCCAGTGCCCTTGATACACTGTGATCAGTATTCAGCCAGTGTCTCATGATGCATGCCGTTATGGTTATATAAAGTTTTAGTTTAACTTGGACTAAATAAAAATAGCTCGTTAAACTGTGTGTATCATATCCACCTGACTTTAAATAAAAGTTACAGTTTCAGCAGCTGCTGATATCATTCATCTTTATTTTGTTTATTTTAAATGGTGAAAAATCAGTTTGCTGTTCATTCCTCACTAAAATTATATAAACCATCTACTTCTACAGCTGAAGTATCACATGCTCAGTGGTACAAGAGCTTGCAGATGTCTCTTCTTAGAAACTGTCTCCCAAAGAACTGACAGCACTGACAATTTAAGTCAATTTGCTAAGGATGTTTTTGGGTTTACACAAAGTGACAACCATGGCTGTATACTAAATCGAATCTTTTCCAATTTAAAAATCTCAAATGGAAACCGACTTACAGCCAGAAGGCTTATGGTGGGTTTTAATGGATATTATTTTTGTTTAATCCTTATTAAATGGTAACTTTATTTTTGTGAGGACCACATGTTTCACAGTATCATGAACAGAAACGCAACTTGACACTGAATATGTAACGCTACGTTATCTCTACAATGTATTCAAATTTTGTTAACAGTTGTCTCAACATTTGTATTGCTAATGAGAGTAGGCCTCTGATTACAGAAACCATGGAAAAAGCAGTATATTTAGCCTCGCACTTGGGTGAATCATCATCACTGCACATGTTACATTTGCTTTCATATCCCGTGTTGTGTCTATGTGGAGAGTCTGACTCAGTGCTTTTTCCTGAGGACAGAAGGAGGAAAAAGGAAGCGAACAAGAAGCAGGCAGTACTCAGGAGCTGCAGCGTTTCTATGGGTAGTTCTGTCAGACAAACCTCTTGTCTCAGACAATGCCAAAAAATCCCCAGAGAGCCATTTCACCTAGTGAACATCCACCCACACGGCTTTATGTTCTGTCATTATTTATTAATGATTGGTCTGTTTCGTACTCAAGGCGTCTGTTGTTTCCTATTTCCTAATACACATTTTCTGTAAGTGTTTATTTTGAATGTATTTAAAGGTCTTGGTGTTATTGAAGCTTATCTTGCTTCAGAATCCTTTACAATGTCCTCATACATAAGTTGGCTATTTTTATGGCTTGAGGGTCAGTATACTGGTAATTACTGGTCTGTCATTGTGGTGCTTGTGAGTATATGAGGTGGACATGAATTGAAGTGGTTCTTTGGTTGTCCTCCAAGTATATGTTTATTTTGGGACGCCATGTGTCCCGGTATATCCATGTGATTGTTCTTTATTCTCCTGGTGAAACTCCTTGGTTGTGGACCAAAAGAAGTGGCTTGTGACATCATGTGTATGAAAATAGCCAAAAGTAAAATTATGCATGCACCCTTCCCAGGAAGCTTTGCCCTGGAGAGAACTCATTTTTAGGAATATTACCATCTCTTCAGTCTGCATTTTGTCGTTTTAGGGAAACATCTTGACTGATATCAACTCATATATAGAGGATGTGTGAGTGAGGATGATTTTGTAACTGGTGCCACAAGCAGGAATGAAGTTTTCACTTATCAAGAGATAAATCTGCTCTGACATTTCAACTGGCATCAACTTTACAGTGATGAAAATCATTTTGATAGAAGTGTCTCAACAACTATTGAATGATGAGTTTTGAACATAATATTTGGTGGGCTCACCACTCCTGCACTTTTTTTTTTTTAATATATAACGTCTCCAACTTGTGTGATGTGGACTAAAGAGGCCACCCATAACATGTAGACTGGAACAGAAAACAAAACCAACCTTGTCTTCTTTGGAGTTGGCCTGCAAGCCTCCCCAGGAAAGGCAAAACATAACAGGAGGTAAGAATTGCTCTTCAGGAGCATGCTAGATGATTTAAGTTGATATCTTCTAAGCCACAATTACCGACACAGGTATATGAGCACTGGCATTGAACAGGCAAAGGAGTGGTGCAGTGTTTGGTCTGCAGTGGCTCCAGCAGCAACATCAGAGAATCACTGTAGACAAAAACATGCAGTGTCCCTGAAATCACACTGAAAATCTGTATGTGCAGTAGGGTGTGAATCAGTGCACAGTGTCTAAAAAAAGCGTTTTGAACTGTTTCTCAACCCTTTGCAGGGCTCTCTTTTAAAAAGCAGTTTTATGGTGGTGTAGGGGTGTGGTCAGAAGTTCCTCAGTCTACCACTTGCCACAAACTGAAGCCTGTTTCATCGCAGCCCAATGTGCAGTACGCTCTCTACCCACATGCTCTATGGCCTTGGCATGCCACACGTTGTTGGACCCAAATTAGAGCAGTATGGGAACACATACAATGAAAACCCCTCCACAAATGATCCACCCTCACATTAAGAAGTGTGTCTGAGACAAAGACTGGCTTTGTCAGCATTGGTGGGTGATGCTTGTTCCCAAACAGCCTACAAGTCATGTGGAAATAAACACTTCATAACTTTGTCATTATCATTTTTTTTATATTTATTTGCCAGAAATTCCTTCAGTAAGTTGGACAAGGCTGAGATAGTAGTGTACAGACATGCCACTTCAACTCTGCTTTACACAGTTGTGGTTTTTAATTGAAGAATACAGTGGACAGTTGTGTCACATCTACAAACCACACACATGTGGTCCCAGGTTAAATCAAATAGTAAACCACTGTCCTGTGAACCAAGTGCATGAACCTGCAGTAATAAGGGTAAGTTTGCGTGATCACTCATAATAAAAACCATTAGCCTTATTTAGACTGTGCAGTCTCAATACCACATGTTGGAGATCCATCCCTCCCCCTCCTCCTCCTCCTCTTGGTCCATTTTCTTGTTTTTGTTGTCTTTTCTTCACAAGTGAGGAAAAGTCTGGAAAAACTGTGTGAGGAGAAAAACATACCCATGGCTGAGATTCTGTCGCTCCCTTCCTCTTGGTATGAGAGAGTGAAAGAGGCACCGGCACACACAACACAGCGGTTGGCAGCCTGCACTACTTCCTCATCCTGGCTGCTGTATTGAGGCAGACAGCCGTTGCTCCTGACCCTTCTTTCTCGCCCTCAGTCTCTCTCGCTGGAGCTCAGCAAAGGGTGAATATTTTTGGTCACTTGTACTTCAGGGTAGTGAGGCAGAGGGCAGGCTCTGGGACAGCATCCAGTACCATACACGTGAGTGAACTGCACTGCAGTTTTAGCGTTTGTTTTGTGTGACACCATTGTGCCTTCACCTTCTCCCCTCTCATTACTCACTATCTTAAGGTCTCAGATGAAACTGGTACATGTTATTATACCTTCAAGCATTGTCTTTCAGTTTCATAGGGACAATGGAGTTTACTTTGGATCGAATATGTGATTAATGACCGTTAAACTGCAATAGGAAAGTTTGAAACAGGAAAAACTGAAGTCATTTTTAAAATAGATTAGGAAGAAAGTGACTCAAAACATCTGCTGAAGATATTTCTGCCAAGTTTCTCACATTTTTGTCAACCACTGAAAGCTAATTTGAGAAAGGTGGCCTGACCTAATCTTTAAGTACAATAAAGAATATGAATTATGGTTATAGTGAGGGTGCATGTTATCCTGCTAAGCAACCATTGGGCAACACCGGAAAGCATCATGAAAGGATGTGATGACACACTTGACACATTAAAACCTGTATGTGTTTTCTCTAATACAGCTAATGGTCACAAGACTATGAGCTGTCTATTAGTGAATCTGAAATAGAAATTGTATCATTAAAAATAGATATATGTTGTAGGTTTGAATGTGTTGTGTGCAGGCAGCCCTGACTGCTCTTTGTTCAATTAGATGTCACCGCAGGAAGTCAGCAGGTTTCACACCAAGTCTGCGGTTTCCCACTCTGATCACTGATCCTTTTTTTAAAAGTTCTTTTTAAATGGCAGTGATGGGGCGTTCGCTCTCGTACACGCTCCATATTCTATATGAACACGTACAGTAAAGTGATTATTTGGAGGTCGCTCATCGGTCTGTCCTGCTCTGGACCAGAACAACCTGTATTTAAGGTCAGAGAATGGTCAGGACTGGTTAGCTCAGATTTCTCCACATAATCTGAGGCAGGTTGAGGTTGTGGCAGGCAGGCAGAACTGGCCAAGTTACATATTCCTCTAATGAATGTGTACATATGGGGTATTTTTCTGTAACTGATATGTTGCACGGTAAGTAGAGTAATTACTGGTTTTGTGTTGACATCTGTCCTATTTTTGCTGACCACACTAGTTCTTCTGCAGGTTGCACCTTACAGTGATTGAACATGTCATCATCTTTTATTCTTTTTTTAGTAAAAACATGAACACCAATTTTTCATAGAGGTAAATGATGGGACTAGTTGTTGTGAATGTTTCTATATCTGTTCATTGTGTTTGTAATGGGTCAGTTACTCCTAAATTAAAGGGTAGAAACAGTGTGTTGAAATGTCAGTTTTTTTTAACATCTTGGCTTGAGCAAATTTCCAGTTTATATCATTGTTGACCTTGGTTATGAAAACACATCATTCTCTCCCTCAGGGTTGTTAGATCAGATCAGGTGATATGAAAGAGACTGTTTTAACCAGACTCGAGCTGATAACTGTTGTGAGTTGGTATTGAATCCTCGTGCTTTCTCCCTATCTCACAGCAGCAGTCTGGTCCAGCAGCAACTGTCAGGAAGTCTCTGAGAAACTGATCCGCTCCTCTGTCCTCAGTTCAGCTTTAACATTCAAGCTCCTGTTCTTGAAGGCAATGTAATTACAGCAGATGTAAACCCATTACTTATGATTGTGGTGGCTAGAAATTACATTTGCTTTTTCTATTTTAGTGTCGTTCAGAGCAAATTCCATACATTTCTATTTAAAGTGCAATGTCATCGTCCTGCTTGTTCATTTTGACATACTTAACGCTGAAGTGCAGTAGAAGTGAGTGAATGCTTGTCATTTTTGTCAGGTGAGTTGGTGTTAAAGGGAGATACCCAGGTCCCACTCTCTGTCTCAATTCTAGTTCAAGTTTAAAATACAAGCCTGCTTCGTGTCTCTAAAAGACATTTGGGTTTTATAACTAGGTCGCTCTAAAGTAAATGGGGACACACTCCTGGCTCCTGAGAGTCTTATCTCTGCAGAGGAAAATAGAGAGGTCATATTTGCATAATTGAGTCCTGCAGAAGTCCAAAAAAGTTGGATTAGACTTTCATTCACAGGCTTTCGTGTTAATAAATGTTTCAAATGTAACATTTTGCAGTTGCCTGATTACATTATTTGTTCCTTAGAAATGTTTGGTTGTAGCTCAGTTCCCTTCTCTTTCAAAAATGAAAATAATATAGCCTCAGGGGTGACATCCTCAATTTTGCCTGACTTCCTCATTTAGCCCACAGCAAGATGAGAGCAGGTTGAGAAGCAGGTCAGACACGTGCTCGGCAACGGCCGGTGACACGGCCGTGGAATTTGATCTAGACAGAAGTGAGCCATCGCAGCTGAGGTGTTGGACTACCAGGCCGGGCAGTTAGTCACAGGATCTCGCCTAGGGAGGTCTTAGTATCATATGATAGAAGCAGCAGAGAGACACATGCTCTCATACAGTGTGTTTTTTGATCAGATGAGTCCTCAAGCCACCCACAAGTGTGGAAAAATCTCCAAACCTGGATACCATCTGTTGGGAATGTTTCACCAATGAATATCCTGTTTATCTTAGAGAGGTGGCTCATGCCCACACTGCTCCCATGATATCAGTGTTGGTCGGACTGCAGACCGGTGGTCAATGCAGGTTTTTACTGCTGCATCACTTGTCCTAGTTCACAAACATTTCAGCAAAAGATAGAAAAAAGTATGAATAGGTCAGATGAGAGGGCTAAAGCGGCCTTGTCCTGAGGTAACTTGTGTACATGATTGCAGAGACTAGAGGATTTCCCTGTGTTCGTCAAAGGCAGAGCATCTGCTTACCTCAGCTCTGATCAATGAATCAGCCAGTCCACTGGGAGTCACAGAGCTTTTTACCAGTGCACTCTCTCCTTGGTTGAGTGCACTCCACCATCCCTCCATTTCCTACAGCTACTCTTTGTCCAGATTAGTACATTTCCGTCTGGACATCGCTCGCCTCACCTTTAACAGTCTTTGTAACCACATCCTGTTGGAATAGGAAAAATGAAGCTATTAATGCACGATGTCTTGACTTCTTACAAAGGAATGATAGTCAGTGTGACTGTCTGCATACCTCACACTAGATGTGTGGAAATCATGCTGTGTTCTGGTCAGTGCTGCTGTTCTGACCAAATCAGATAAGAGATTTTGTTCTCTCCCTCCTTCCTCTTGCAGCACAGTTCAATGGGGCTGCTATTGGATCAACCCGAGCTGCCCTCAGAGGCAGCTCTTAGCTTGTATATTTTGGAACGGCCACAAATGCCACCAGACAGTGTTTGCAAAATGTTCTTATTCACACAAAGAAAAGCTGCTGCTTGTTGTTCTGTGCTTCCCCTGTAGTTAAATGCTATTTCAGGAAAAAATCTCTCAGGTCTGATACATGGCTAAATGTTTTATTCATTATGTAGTTATCATAAAATATTTGAGCTCCTCTGTTTTTGTTTGGTGCGTCCTTTTGTCAGTGGAGACAATATTCTGGAAATATTTAGCTCTACACTGCCCCTCAAAGGAAAGGGACAGAAACGTGGGCTTTGTTTAAAATTGATCATGTTTAATTTAAATTAATGGCTTGTAGCAAGTTACATGTGGGTGAGGAGGAATTTTTATATTTTACATTTTTGATATTTTATGATTTTATGATTTCTTCCAGGTGGAGTTAGCAGACACGCAGCCATGCTAAAAACGGGCACCACCAAGGTGGGGCTGCCCAAGCCGGGACTCCAGGAGCGAGCCAGGCAAGCTTCCCTGGTGTCCTCATCTGCCACCTCCACAGCTGTGAGGACCACTAGATCCTCCAGCCTGCTCGCCTCAGACCAGCGACTCAGCAGGGTGAGTTACAAGCACACTGCAGAAATCTGCCACTAAAGTGGTTAATTCATTAACGTAAGTCATGTTAGTTGAGATTTCCTACAGCACATTACTAGACCAGTGATGTTGGTATTAACAGTAGATGTGTTTCTAGCTGAAAAGAGCCAGCAGTGACGATGCCTTGACGAAGCCTGCTCTGGGAACTGCTGCCTCTGGCTCCCGGATGAAGAAGACTGTGACCACAGGAGCCATCTCTGATCTTGCCGAGGCTCGTCCTCGCAGCACATCTGGTAAGGGACAACAATTCTTATCAGACATCTTAAAATTACTAGTTTTAGAGACTTGGTTGATGAGAAGAAAAAACAATATAATGTTCAAAAGCAGATTAAAGAGCTGTAAACTAACTAGATGTGATCTGTACATTGTGTTAGAGCTTTTAAATCATTGCCACCTACCACATATGGCCACTAGAGGGCCACAGCACCTCACCAAAGCTATTGGTGGTAACTAGTGGCTTGATGCTGCCTGAGACGCTTCTCTTTACATGTCTCTCTTTTCTTCCTGTGTCTCTTTCTTCCTGTTTGGTTGGCACTGGTGTGGTGCAGGTGTCTGAGGTTCTTTGGTCTTTGGTTTTGGTCCAAAACTGAGAGACTGGATGCATTCATAGTCTGTGGTCCAGTCAACATCTGCTTAGCCCTGAGAACAGCAGGATGTGTTTTGAATGAGAAATGAGGAAAAATGACTTTTTATCCAAGTTCAAGAGACGGAAAATGATGTTGGTGGGGTTATTGACCGGTCTTTCAGTGTTGCTTTACATACTGTGTGTGTATGTGTGCCTGCTTGCATGTACAGTACAGTAGGTGATGATGATGTTCAATCATGAGGTACTTGCAGAGAAACAACCCAAATCTCTGAATGAAAGGAAGTCATCTGTGACTGTGTTATGACATTCACACCCATAAATACTGTGTAAGCACTCATTTCTCATACCTGAGAGAAATGAGAGCATTTAATGCGAAAAACTCTTTTCATCTATCAAACTGGAGGAGAACCAGTTATCACAGTTACACGTTTACAGTATTTTGTGTTAAGTTTAATCATGTGATTATACAGATGTTATTTTGGGTACAAACATTTTGATCATCACAACAATGATGAAAAACTTAGTGTGTTTCATGGTAAACATGGTGTAATATTTACATTTGGCCCAACATGAAAGAAGCTTTCATGGGAAGTGTCTGACGTCCTGCACCCCCCCTCATACTTTAATTCACTTATTATGTAACCAAATCCCATGCAGCTGACTAGTCTAGTCATTCTGTACCAACCTAACCATACCTCACAACACTTTTTTTCCTGATTTTACTTAAATGTTCACCATTTATTCAAATGTGGAAAGTACTTTTAGATCTAATTATTGTATGAACAACTTTTATCCATTGGTCTCAAGCACCTTTCCTATTTGTCATACAAAGTGTGTGGGATACGTTTTTTAAAAATCCAAACCAAAGCTACATAATTATCATCTTTGTCAACGGTGATTTGTCATTACTTCCACCTTTGAGGATGTGAAGTTTTGTAGTAATAATTAAAAGAAACCATCATTTAAATATTTGAAATAATTCAAGCTACATTATGGACTCGTGAAAGGCAAAATGTGGGTGAAGATACTTGACGGACTGGATGTTTGTGGTGGTTTGACAAGGATGGAACAAATGCTGCATCATGTGTAAATGACATGCTGCTTTGGGGAATGTGTTGTCCATGACATCCATCTTCGTTTCCTGTGACTGAATCACACACATACTGTTTTAGCAGCTTTGCGTTGTCACAGAAAACACCATAACCAGCAGGTCGTCGTTGTCATGATAGATTAGATGAATAGAGAAACTACAAGTTGTCCTGATTGCAAAACTCATATTACATGCAGGACAGGTGGTTGATGATCATGATGATGATAATGATAATAGTAATTATAATAATAATGACAATGATAGTAACTTTTATTTTTATAAATACTGTACAGAACAGAAGGAAATAACAGAGTAAAAACTATAAAAGCCCAACCATTAAAATAATAAAAACTATAGAGGAGTTTGGTTGCAGTAATTAATGTTGTTCACAGCACACCCTTGGAAAGTGAGAGGCTTAGCTCTATTTGTTTGTAGGGGCCCATCAACACAGTGTGTGGATCCTGTGCTCTGGTGAAACTCCTTCTTCAAAGGACTGCTGTGTTGAGCTGAAGAAAAGATAATTGAATTCTACTTAACAAAAGACTCCAGAGGAGCTGAGAAACCACGGCCAAGCGAGACTCTTGGCTCTTTCAAACACAATTAGACCATGATCAGCTTTCACTGGATGGGGCTCTAATTAACCAAAGTTTGGTTTTTCACAGTGTTCCTACACCCAAGGACAAGAGCAGGATCCCCTTCTGTGCTGTTTGTGATATATTCATTACTCTAAACGTCTGGCCCAGCCAATCTCTGATAGCCATTAAAAACTGGGGACAGTTATAATGTTAAAGAATTATTTGTTAGAAAATAAAACTATCTGTAGGACAGGGGAAAGATTTGATACTGTTTTGTGGCTCCATTTTGTATCAGGCAGAGTGTGTAAAATATGCTGAACCATTTAAGTGTAGCTTGTTTAGCATTCCCTTTGCTCATCTTAAAGGATGTTTATCGTCACTGGAGCTGATAAATCATCATTTGGTGAGTTATTTGTTTTTCCCAAAAGAATATGTTATGTTATTCTCTGCTTTTTATCTTCATAAAAAGTAAACCAACTTTATTTACTTTTGTGTCTAAAAACTATGATTTGATCTCGTCAAATATATTTCATCTGAAGTCATTTGACTGAATTTACAGGTGCTCACTTCATATTTACATATAGCACACACTCTCTTATTGAAACTGCTTAAAGCATGTACCAACAGGCATTTCTGGTCTGTGCATACAACTCTATACATCCATGACAAGCTTGAGTGTGTAATCATGATCCCATCAGGCTGTCCACCTGGGCTGTGACTCTGATGAAAAGTGCTGTCAAGATATATGAAGACAGATAATGAGTGGATGTGTCAGACAGGTCATAAAGAGCAAGCTAATTAGCAAGTGGAAAATCACATTAGACGGCTGAAAGAGCTGTGATGGTTTACCATGCACGCAGTGCCTACAATCACCATTCAGCCTGCTGCCCTCAGTTCTGAATTACTGTTCCTGACCTGGGAGCTTTGCTGAAACGTCCACACAGGGGAAATGTCATCATTTGAATACAGATTGAGGTCGTGATCTGTGGTATTTTGAACTCTTTGAGATGTTGTGCCCAGAAAGATACATTGAGCTTTTTCTTGTTTGTGTTTATTAATGCAGATGGGAAGAAATCATCTCTCTGGAGAGGATTTAGTTTTTCGGATGAAGAGAATAATAATAATAATTAAAAAAAAAAATACCAAATTTGCATCATGACATTTTGGAGTAAACATGTTCACTGAAATCCAGAGATGTGTCTTCAGGCTTGGTCCTAGAGATATTGTCACCCAACAGGTTGATCATAAACAGATGCATTTCTCCTTCAAGTTGATTTATGACATTACTCAGTGACGAGAAGCAATCAGGACTTACTGGGCACAGTCATCATACCTGACAGGCAGTAATTAAGTCTTTTCTCTGAGGACATGAAAGTACATTCTGTGACTAGACAGTGGATGCATGACAGGATCTTTACAGAACAATGAAAATATTCTATACTAGAGTTGTATGGGGAAAGAAAAACTAATAAGCAATGGACCAATTATTAAACCTTACAAATGATGCACTCTCTGCAACACTACTCAAATGAAATGAGTGTTATCTTGTTTTGAAGTGTGATTGTTGCTACATCCCATTGAGCATATCAGTGCTAATTAAATGTAGGGCTATGCAGGCTGCAGTGGTGAGATGCAGCATTTGTTTCTTCAGAACTGGGTCAAATGCGCCTGAGATACTGTGCATACATAGAAAATCAAAGAAACAAACACCAAAGAGAATGCGTGTGCTAATCAGTATAATTTTGAAATACTGCAACGCTTTAGAGTATAGTGTCTGTGAATGTTCTCATTCACTATACTATACTACTCTATACTACTATAGGGTATAGTGCAGCAGTCAGTCTCATTAAACTAAATTTGTAGGCTAAGGCATCTCACTAGCACTCTGATGAACTGATGGTCTATTGTGACATGAAACTTTATTAAAAAAAAAAAAAACCTGCCCATCTAATTAGGATGCTCCTATTGAATATAAAGTGATTATAATGATTTTTTTTTTTTTACTAAATTGTAGACAAGAAATATTAAAGCAGAGTTACTGTACATTACCAAAGACCACAACCAGCATAAAACAGCAACATACACATATACACACACACAGCACTGGCTAAAAAGACCCCCAACTGACAGCATGACCCCACCTTGGCCTGCCCTCACAGCATGACATACTAATGAGTCAAAACTGTTATTTTTGCAAATGGAGTCTCACTCCTATCCCAGTTGGCGGTTTACCAACTCTACTGCGCTGTCAGACAATGGGTTCAAACCCAGCCTCGTCCTGATGACTTATTTAAAACGCCTCATCAATAATTTAGTAAAGCTTTCACTTGGAGAGGAGTCCCTGTGGAGAGTGCAAAGAGAGGAGACAGAAGGAGATAAGAGTGTCCTGCTCTATAAATAACAAGCCCGGTAGAGGTGACTGGAGGCCATAACTTTATAAAGGGGCCCTTCATTGACAGACGCGTTCCTTCACCTTTGTTCCGTCTGTGCTTTCACACTGATCGTTAATAGGAGAGTTAGCTTTACGCAAAAGTCCTTGAGGGAGACTTTTCCATCTTGAAGTCGCTTAGGTGACTGCCTTTTTTTTCACAGTTCAAATTCAAATTGCACTCCTCCTCCACCCCAGCTGACACTTCACTCTCTGTAGCACAAGAGCACACAAGTATCTGATGCTAAATTAAGCTGGAGTATTGAAGGATGGTAGCTTTCTCCCCATTTTATAGTGTATCACATGATCCGTCTAAGTATATTTGGCGACGTGTAGTGTCACTTCTTGCCTCAAGGTAAAAGTTGAGAACAAACATGTTGAGTCTCTGACAGGAGTTTGCACATTTTAAGAGACGTGTATCTGTCAGTGTCGGTGTGTCTCTGCTACACAGTGTCATCTTCCTGAGTGATATGTGTCGCTTCATAAATCTCTCTCAAGGGTTAGCCTAGCTTTACCACGAAGCATCAAGCACTCTCATGCCACAGTGTTCCTTTGACTGCCCTTTCCGCTGGTGGTAGACGTGGAATAATGACACGTTTCTCACATACAGAGATGAGATGATGCTTCATCAGCCCCCACTACTTATGGTATTATCGCCGTTTTATCATAGTTGAGGTCGGAGAGATGCATGTTATTTGCTACAAGAAGATGCAACGAAGAGGAGGCTAGAGTTACTTTTTGCTGTGTCATTCCCTAAAAAGCCTTCAGCCACACACAGTCCATTCATTTTAACCTTTCAGCCTCTGCTGGATAAGAGGTCTGTTGTCAGTGAGTGATGAACTAGAGGCTCCTCTCACACTGTTACTGCCATATGGAAGGTTTGCGAGCAACACCAGATGACTTTCTGTTCCCTGTATATCAGCTCATAGCTGGTATCATTTCCTTATAGGGTCAGTTCACTGTTTGGGGAGAAGTGCGATGGATATATGATGCAAATGTCAGTCGACCTTTACAGTCTCAGTCAAGGATAGGCACAGCAGAGACACAAAGGCAAGATGGGAATATTACGAACCCAGCGTGTGTGTGAGTTTTACTATGCACAGCTCAGACTCCAGACAGCAGTAATGTGGTCCCAGCAGGGCCCTGTCTGTGTGTGTCAGTGTTTGGGAGTTGGGAGGAGGGAGAAGTATGGACCTTGAGCTCCTCTATCTGTCAGATGAATTAATCAAACATGCCTCAGTCCACTGGGACAACTCAACCTGCATAAGCACTCAGCCATGGCAGATGCACACTAGCACAAACAGTAAGAGGACGTACATGCTTCCACATGCAGATGGATGCTCAAAAATATGCATGCAAAATTACACATAATGCCCTCTCCTGTATACTTCACGGCATATACGGTATGATAGTGTGCTCTTCTGTTTATTATGCATGCAGCGTAAAAAAGGATTATGATGAACAGGAAAAGCTTCACTCCTACTCAATACAGTGTATCTGTAGGGTTTGCCTCGAAGGCTAGAATTAGCACTGTATCCACAGTTGTTGCATCAGCTGAGACGTAAACACACCTGGTCCCTTTTTTAGGTTTGTTGACCAGAGTTTTGGCATCAAGTCGCTCTCCTCTCTTGAGAAGCTTGTGACCCCAGCGGTCCCCTCAAGATGCAAGCCGGAGAGAATCAGGCCTGCCAGATCTTGAAAGAGGCCTGTATGGTTCACAGAGATGGGCGCCCCGTGGTGAGGAGAACATTCTTAGCTGGATTACAGGCATGTTTGTTTACCAAGGTGGATGTGCTGCTCCGAGATGAGGAGAGAGGAGAATATTAAGAGAGGAGGAGCAAAGTCTACCAACGGTTCATATGAAAGGCTTGGAAGTGGCCGTGTACAGTATCATATCAAAGGCTTTGATATTCAACCTGATGTGGGCAGAATCATGCAGCAAACTAGACCTCCTTTACAGCTACCGGAGAATTTTTAAAAGGCTTTTCTCGCTGGGGCTTAAAAGTATTTTTTGCATCAAATCCACGCCTAGCCAAAGTGCAGCCACAGCTACAAATTCATTTCTATTCCCATGTTTCTTCTCAGCAGTGAGCATGAAAGGAAGAAGGTGGTACTTCTGAGCTTATGCAACATGGAGGCTCATACGACTAAAAATATCAGTGCCTGTCTGTGGCAGGTATGGCCTTGAAAAATGCATGATGCAGTTAAGAAGAATTTTAATTTCTAATAAAGAGCCTTGGTAATGATTAATGACTGAAAAGGTCCAAATTTTGCTCATCATGGTGCCATGGTGTGTCATAGATCCATCCATTTTGCTTACGTTACTGCTGTTTTCAACAGTTTTTAACCTATATAATAATTATAATCTCGTTGTTTTGTGTACCTTGGTATACATATCATATATTTTATAAGGATGTGTTTAATCATTAACAGCTATCTTTCTGTAGTGTAAAAGTGTAGTTTCTGTTTTGGCTAAACATCCTGTTCACTTGACCAGCACTGCACTGAACAAAACAAAACTGCGAATATTTGGGATCCTAAAAGAAAATGACAAGTCATTCTCCCTCCCAGCTTGGTTTCTCCCTGTAGCTCCTGCCATCATAAATATTTAACCTCTGCATACATTGTGTATGAGACAGGAAAGGACAAAAAATAACAAGCCATCTACATATTAGCTTCACCCAAACTAGCACCCCGCCACCACCCCATCTTTAAACACATGTAGACGCACTCGCATCCTATTGTCCCCTACTGTGTCTGCTGCAGGGAAAATGGTACAGAAAGCCTCAGGTGGCCTCTGATCCCCGGCCCAGCACCTCCTCT
Organism: Selene dorsalis; assembly: GCA_900303245.1. NCBI lineage: Eukaryota > Metazoa > Chordata > Actinopteri > Carangiformes > Carangidae > Selene > Selene dorsalis. The sequence continues at coordinate 26,318 of OMNW01024372.1, forward strand.
CCCCGTCTTTGACACAGACATTTGTTGGGAGATGGCTGTTGTGACTCCGTGTGGGGGAGCAGGCATGGGAGATTTTGTGAGAGGTCCCAAGCTTCAAGTTCAGCTGAAGGGAGGAGGGGGGGGTAAGACAAGAGCTGCTCTGTCACCCTCTGCCAAAAATACAAATCGTGCCTTTCCTTTCCTAGCGTCCTCTTTCCTTCCTTTCTGTCTCCACCCTCCTTTCTCTCTCTCTCCTTTCAGTACCAGTGAGAGGAACGGTTCATCTCACTATTGTTTAACTGGTATTGGTGAGAGTAAACGGGCTGGCAGCAGAGGGAGGAGGTGTGTTAATGGTGTGTGTGTGTGTGTGGCCTGGGAAGCCACTCCTCCTCTGAGCTGATTCCAGTCATCACAGCGATAATGAAGTGAGCACGACGACGCCCGCCTGCCTGCCAGTGTGACATACTGTCACTGTTCTGGAAGACACGCACACTCGCACACATTCACACATCCACACACATACACACAGACAGAGTCATTCACTGACAGGACACGCAGCCTGCCTCCTCACACATGCTCACACACACTCACACAGTCCTGGGAAGGAGTGGGGAAGAGAAAAGAAGACCATAAGGAGGGAGGAAGAAGAAGAATTTTATACCTCATGGTTTCCTCTCTATGTGACTGACCGCCATTCGGTTGTGGGTGCTGAACAGAGACAACAACCCTGGCACTTGCGTCCGCACACACACACACACATCCCTCCCCCGTAGCCACGGATTCTTGGATTAGTCCGCCCCGGTGCGGAGTGTGGGAGTCGCGGAGTGGACCAACATGGGGAACCAGGCGGGGAGACAGGAGGAAACGGAGTCAGGTCTGCTTCTGTTGTATCGTGGTGTTCCTCAGCATCACTTCTCCCTCTTTGTGTCTGTATGTCTCTGTTGATGTAAAAGGAAAAGACATGCATTTGCTAAATACAATAGGTGTGAGTTTAATCTCCTGTCATGTCATGTCTGAGTATATCTCTGACAGACAAGTCCTGACTAATGAAAACTGACTTAGGTGTGCACCAACAGAGCGCTGACTGATGAGTAGTGATTAATATGCCCTGGAGCTATGGAGGCTGTTTAAACGGGTTAGAAGTTGGTTATTCTGCTCAGTTCTTCTGCCACTGATCGTGCGAGTGTGTCGACAGGCTGATGTGGATCTAATGTGTTGTGTTTCTGTTTTCAGTCAGTACAGGTTTGTTTGTGCCCCAGTGTGTGTGTGTGTGTGTAGATATCGGGCAGGGGAAAGTGCTGAGTGAGTGGCTGACAGTAAGCATGAGGGAACCTGCTGGAGGAGATGGTATCATCAGTCTCGGGCTCACATCCCTCCACTGCCCCCGAGCTCACTGCGCCTCTCTAAGATTTCCATTTCAAAGTAGCTGTGATCTGCACTCAGCAGCAACTTCACACTCATCCAAAGACGACCCAGCTCTTGTTACCTCTCTGATTTTCTTAAACAAAACAATTATTTGCATCTTATTGCATGTGTGTGTGTGTGTGTGTGCTCACGTGTATGTGAGCAGAGCCTCCTCATATACACCTACATATATAGAGCTTCATCATGTAGTTCTGGTGTTATGTGATTATATTTGTGTGTTTTTCTCCCAACAGAAATACAGAAATAGACACTAAATAGACCAGAGCCAGGTTGCAGTGTACATGGATACACACAAACACACACACACACATACACAGAAATAGTAGAGTATTTTATCAGTGGTGGGTGTTTAAGCTGTATCATTTCATAGCAGTGGCATGTGTTGCTTGAAGATAGAGCACAGTGGGCTCAGATTGGAAGGCAATGGTAGCAAGCTGCTGCATGCTTGGAAAGATTAGCTCACAATTTCTTGTCCATGCACACACACACACACACAGCATACAGCATACAGAAGATTGTTGATTGCTGAGTCAAAAAGTACGAACAAAGCAAGCTAATAAGACTGTCTTCGATGTCACTGATTATTCTTAGTTACTGTGCAACATTTGGTGCTTGGTTTTGAATATTACTCTTGGTACAAAATAATAATGAAACTGGTGAACACAGGTATGGTGGAAGTATGTGGGGTTAAAAATGAAATGAGTCTTTTCTCTATAATCAATAACTGTGTCCCAGACTATGAATAATCTGCTTGGTATGGTTCTCCATGATCCTTGTTCCAACCTCCCACATGAGCCTACATTACAAAATGAAACGGTCAGCAACACTGTGTTAATTAATTCACTTTTATTTATATAAATCCACTCTCAATTTCCTCAAACGAAAAGTAAATGAGGACTGATCAATGAATGACTCAATTTCCATTATGCTCACTCATGACATAAAGCTGTAGATCTTTTACTGCTGAGGCCAAGAACTCAGAAGCCCTTGAACCCGTTTTACACAAACTAGACATGTAATAATAGGCATAATAGGTTTATAATCTGTCTTTCTCTGATATACAGCAATGTGGTGATGGACAAGAACAAAGAAGTTTGTGCTCTTCATGTTAGCCTCAGTTTCACCCAGGCTGTGAAACAGAGCCAGCTGAGGTTTGTCAGGCAGTGGGCTTGGAAAGCAGAATAACAGCTCTAATGCTGGACTTGGGAAAGAAATGTGGGAACAGGAGGAACTCGTTCAGATTTGATTGATGGCATTATCTCTGAAGTGGCAGGCTAAGGAGTTGGCTGTCTGCTGCAGTGATAAGACGGTTGATATCAGCAGCAAACTACACCGAGGGCTACTACACAGAACCTTCCTGTCTCCCCACTGACTCTCACCAGGAGAGCAGCCAAGACCAGAGCCTGTGGTCAGCATGTTGTTGGCTACTGATGAACTGTCAGTAAAATATTGTCCAATAACAGTGTGTCTATTTTCAGTGCCCCGTCTCAGTCAGTCAGACCCATGAAAACATGTGAAAACATGCTGGTGTCTTAAAATAAATTGTTCCGACTTCCACATGGTCAAAAATGGGAAATTTCACACACTTGTGGTTCTTCCAAAAGTATGATTGGGATGCTTGAAGGTAGCTGTAATGTTTGAGGACGCTGCCAAAAACATGGAACAGCACATGTTTTTGAAAGAAGGCAATGCTATCAGTGTAGTGGTCAGAGTGTTGTCATTGGAATAACATTGTTCTTTCTGTCCACTGTTACTGGCGGCACAGAAGCACTGAATTATTATTTTTTATGGGTATTGGAGTGGTAGAAAAACAAGCCTGGTTAGCTCCTTATTGAAGACATCCAACTTGTGTTTGAGGCCTAGTCCACACTTACCTGGGTACGCAATAAAAATGCTGTGCGTTGTATGCCACACCAACAAGTGGTGGTACAATTGTAACTTTTAAGCACATTGACGAATCATAGCATAGATCGTTGTTTACTATGACTACCATCGTACTTTGTGGGCCGTTCAGATGTGGCGTCTTTTGCTCGCACAAATCCATTACTTTCGATCTAGATTTGTGCCAAGCATGCTCAAAACCCAAAGCGATAGCGCAACAGCGTGCAATTCGGTGCAACAACTATTGCCTTTGTCAGTGTAACTGATAAATGGATTTGAGTGACTTCACAAAATTCACATCAGAGTTTCACCCATCTGTTCGAGTTAAAGTCTGGTTAGCCAGAATAACTGAAAACACCTATGTGTTTGTTTTTTTTGGATATCTGCTTGCTTTCCCTGGTAAGTACCACTTCAGTGATCACTGGACAACAGTGCCCTGTCCAGTTTAGATATAAAGCCTTCATATCTTCATGGTATGCTTTAGTAGGATTCAATTCTGCGTGGTTTCTGCTTGAAGGACTCCTGTGTAAGAAATATAGTAACACCAGGATCTCTTTTTCCACAAAACCATGGGTAATTGTTTTACCAGTCATCTTGCTAACATATTTATTACAGCACTGAAAATATAATCCCAACTCTGCCACTTAGTGGAACCCACTCCCCTTATATGATGGTTAAGTACGGCCAAGACGTGTCAGTCAGGACGCTTCTGGCACAGATCCTGTGTCTGGTGAAACCCTGATTCACTGTGCCTCATGGGAGCTGCTCCCATTCAAAAACATGTTACACCACAGTAAGCAACAAGCCAAAGAATGTGGAAATTTGTAGATTATTTTGCCATCTCAACACACATATCGGAGCAAATTGACGTAGAGCAGGGATTCAACATGAGGAAATGAGTTTGTCCAACTTGTGATAGCTGGGACACTGTGAGGAAGTTACCTCAGTCATACTTTCCATGGCAGTTCGAAGTTGGTTCAGTAAACACACCGGCCGTTCCACAGTGCTTTGTGTTTGCAGTGCAAGGCGGGTGCTGTTTCAATATCCTGTTTGTGTAACTGGAGACTATAGCCTGAACATCAAAGTTGATTTATGATAACTTGCAGGCCCAATCACAATCATCACTAATTTATGGTAGATCTACTGTTTATGAAATGGATACAAAAAAAACAACAAAAAAAAACACTTGAGCTGGATCTGACATGTGAGCCTCTGACTGCGTTCAATACTTATGAAATCAAACTTGTCCTGATGTGGTTATCTGTCAGCAGCTGGCTGTGGTTCATCCTCAAGATGAAAACACAAGCTCACTGTAGAGCCCAATGAATGATCACACTACATTAAATTTGGTTTCATGAGCTTGTGATGCAATATCTTTTTTTTGAAAGCATTGTATGATCCATAGATTTTATATGATGATGCAGAGACTTCTGGGGTGCATTAAACAGGTAATCTGATTCTATTCTTCATTCAGGGCTCTTTAGGGCTCTCAGAGTTCGAGCTGAGGTCAGGCTGTGTGAACTATATTGAACTGCAGGAATTAAATCTGCCTCACCCCAGAATTTCCCTAAATGCTGTTGTGACTGACCCATTACTGTATAACGGCTCGTTCACACCAGCAACAGCCTCATTGTTGACTAAGTCTTAAACTGTGGTCAGAGACAAATGAGCCACTGAAGCCTAAATGCTGGTTCAGATTAGGGGCTGTTTTGACCTTTTTGAAAATCCCTCTCTTCTGCCACCCGAGGTCAATTCAAAAAAGTAGATCACAAACGCCTAATCCATCCCATGTATTATTTATTCTAAAGGTATACTGCTAGGACAGGAATCATCAGAGGATTAAAGCCAAGTTTAGCAATACTCATTACAACCTGTTACCCATCACACACACTGATCCTATAAACCTGCAATCATGTAAAATGGCATATCATTATTCCTTCAGTGAGCGCTGTGTTAAACTGTTTTCCATTTGGAGCATAAAGAAAGTTGGCCTGCTCATGTGCCGCACTATTGGATGGCTCTGTAGGGTATTGGCTCCATAAGTAGAGTAAAGCGGAGCGTAAGGACACTGTGTTAAAAGTCTTAGCATGCAGGCCAGTTAAAATGATTCAATCAAAACAATTCAAGCAGCCAAGGAACCCAGGCCAAGTGGCTCTCTGTGACTTGCCAGCCCTCATGCTGCACTTTCATGCTGTGGCTGCAGAGGAAGCACAGAACTGTTCACTTTTCAGGCAGAAACAAGCGGCTCAGCTGAAATACACAATGAAGTCTTGCATACTGTACATCTTCTCTGAAAGGCAGGGTGGAAGGTTTGCTCCGTCAGTTGTCGGCACATTTGATTAACGCACCGCCTGCTGATTAGAGAAATACAGTGACTTCAGACTGAGAGTGTGTAAGGCTGTTTTACTGCACTCCTGCTTACAGAGGAGTTTGGAGATACTTGATGTTTCTTTTGCTGTAGAATTACATTAAAACGCTACAGTCAGCCAGTAAGTACTCATCTTTTTCTTCAGTCTTTCCTCCTTCCTTCCTACATTCACATGATATCCATCCTCTAGACACAACCAATGTATTTACTTGTCTTTGTAAGATTTTCTTTTGTTTTCTATTGATATTTGAGTAATAACAAGAGAAGGGATATCACACCAGACATTTCAACATACAGTGCCTGAATTGCAAGGATTTTAAAGTAATTTTACACTTAATGTTTTTTTTGGTCAGCTGTGTGTTTTGCAGTGTTCGTTATTGCACCAGAAAATCTCAGTTGTGGCCATTTAGACTTAGAGAAGGGAAGTTGTGTGTCAGTGTGAGGAGTAAAGATGTGACCATGTAAGTGAAGAACATAATCGTGAGGCCAAAAATGTCCAAATCCAAGAATATGAAAAGTAGCCTATTTGCCAAAATCAACAGTTGGGTATGTTCTTAAAAACCCCAGGTGAAGAAAGAAGTGTAGAAATTTAACAAGTGGCTAAACTGCTTAGCCGAGGAGCACGTCTTCTGGAAGACTAGAAAATCATTTGGATGGTGAATGAACTTCCTCTTCACGACTGCACAGCCTGAGACAAACCAAAAACTTTTCGGGGTGTAGAGATGGAGTATCTGATCTCAGCCTGACTGAGCTACAGTCCACCAGCTGAAGACCAGGCTAAATGCTTCTGGCAACCATTGACACCACAGAATATTAAATATAATTTTGTTTGACATTACACGTATTTGTCCAATTACTTTTAATCCCCTTTACAGCCCAGAGAAGAAAATGTGTAACTGTCCAAATACTATACATCCTGCGTATCAGTCAGTGAAACAGACAACCTCCTGACTCATATTATTGCATTGCCTTAACAGTAATGCTTTTATTCATGGCACATAATTATGTAGTTATGGCTTTGTAATAATGTGTTTATAGTCGTACACATCGTACAGATGTGTAGTAGCACCTCCATTCAGCTTATGGCAAGCAGGAAGATCTTTTGCATTGCTTTAGAGCAGTAGCGTGGTGAGAGGCTGGCGAAAAAATACAGAGCAATAAACTGCAAGGTTTTACTATTTCCTTGATTTAAGCAGGGAATCCCATTAAAATAAAAAATCTCTTACAAGTGAGACAACAGCCGTACAAATGCACCACATATTAGAATTCAATATAAAACATACGACGAGTTCAATGAATTGTAACTGTGAACTTATTGTGAATTGTGAACTTATCCCAAGTGCAAACAGCCTGTCCAAGCCTCTGTGTGGGCAGTCTGTAAAGTCATTTACCAGGACAGGTGTTCAGTAAATCTCCGGGGCAGGTTTGGTTTACACCACTGACTATTATAAAAACAGACACCGCTTTCCTCATGTTAAATCCAATTGCCCTTGTTTGACATGTGTCCAAGGAGCTTCTGTTGTGTATCTGCGCGCTTGTGTATTTATGACCTTGCATATGATGTCATGTCCGTGGCTAAGAGGACATTTCACCCGCTTTTCAGGAATTATGCTGTAACATGTCTTCTTCTTTCATTTTGGAGTTGTGTACAGTATCTTACTACAGTAGAAGAGCCAATTTAGTGGTGCTTTAATGTTTTTCAGTGGCACATTGTGATACAGTCTAAGCGCCACCCTGGCTAATCTCTGCTCAGCCACTGTGGCCGTCATGGAGCCTTGGTTCTGTCTATCTTCCTCTCCAGTAAGAGGAAAGGAATGCCTGCGAGTCCCGGCAACTGACTGATGGGCGCCTGTTGACCCGTTTCATGCCCTGTCAGTCGGACAACAGGAAGGCCAGAAACACAAACTGGGTTTTCTGTCCCTCCTGTCCATTTCCACCTGTCTGAAAAACTGCACACACACATTTCCTGGAACCCAGAAGGGAAGACGGGAGGAGAGGCCTGCGAGAGATTCCCATCCGAAACTTGTTTGGTGGTGACGAAGCCAGTGCGTCATTTCAAGTGCCAACTCTCTGACACTTGACCACCTGCAGTCATTAATTCATCATGACTCATCACCCATGACCTTCCTGCTCTGTAAATTGAAGACTCTGTGCACTTTGCTCACAGTGCACTCTGTCACCTCTCGACTGGCTGGCAGGCTGGCCACAGTTAACGGGTTGGTGCTGGACTGTGTCCAGCCACATGGCTCTTGCTGTGATTTGAAAGCTTATCTTCATTAGAAAGAAAGAAGCCAGCACAGTGCATTACTGTGATCAGGGAGCTGACTTCCCATGAAATATCTGAATGCCTTTGGATTACTGGAAGTCGGTCTGTGTAATTCAATTAGATGATTAGGTAATATAAATGACACAATCATTTCATATGCTCAGTCGCCCCAATCAGGTTTATTAAACCTGGCAAGAAGCCTGTTTTTGCCACTGCTGTATAAACAGTCAGTGTAGCTTCATATGAAAAGATACTGTTATATCAGGTTAAAAGTTTCCTCCAATCAGTATATTTTCTTTATTACACGAGAAGAATGAGTGTAAATGAGTTCCTGAGGCACTAAATAGAAAATAACTTTCTTTTTCATTCATTCATTGGGGATGATTTTCTTCTCTCTAAAGCTGGCGTTTCACACTATTTGCTCCCTGCTATCAATGAGAACTAGTCTTCTCAGACTGCATGAGGATTTATTCCTTGCTAGAGGAGGAAAGCTCCTCAGTGAGCCGTTTAACTGCCCATTCCACTCCTTTTCACAGATTTAATGCTTCTCAGGGGTAGCTATAAGCGGTCCTGGACCTGAGCCGGCCTACATCGAAGACAGCACTAAATTAAGACTGAACTAACTCTTGGATATTTTTTTGTTTTTGCTTTGATTTGTAAAAGAGAGATTTACACTTAAATGGCAACAGTAGAAATAATTTTCTGTGACAATGATTAAGAAGTGCAACCATTGTGCCTTATCGAACAGAGTAAACTGAGCATAACTGCCTTTTTCTGCCTCACAAAATTCCCACAATCACTAACGTTGTTTTGGCTCAATCGTTGGACAGTAACTTAATGTGTGAATTTTGTGATAAGACAGACATTTCATTAGTAACTTTAACTTTTTTTGGCTGCTGTGTATTTGTTTGGTTTGTATCCATCATTAATCTTATCCCCATTCCCTCCTGAAAGTCTTGAACAGGAGACTGCTGAGCAGCTCTGCTACAGCAATTGGAGATTAAATGTCTCACAGGGACATCCCAACCATAGTGATTCAGTAAGGGAAAGTCATCTTTCTCCTCTCTTTAATCCACCATCACTGTCCCTTTGAGAGCCTCTGTGTATCTCCTCCTGCCCTCTCAATGACAAATTAAGTAGAATCTAATCTCTAGCTCTCTCTCTTGGCACAGCTTTGCCTTTCCTGGCACTGTGTCTGGCAAAGTAGTAGGCATTTGATGATGTCAAAATGTAAGTAATGAATATTCTGCAGCTGCCATGTTGGTTTTGGAAACAGGTCATGTATTTTCGCAAGACATATTGCTACACTCGTCAGTGGCAGCAAATACCAACTTCAGAAAATAATACGTTTTTTGGTCTAATGTTGATTTTAAAGCCAACCTTATTTTTAACATAAAATTAATCTGAGGTGCATCGGGTGGCTCAGTGGGTAGAGCAGACCCCCGTACCCCTAGATTGAATCCCGCATCGGGCGGCCTCTTGCTGCATGTCATTCCCCCTCTCTCTGCCTCCTCATCTCCTGTCTCTCTCAACTATACTGTCAAATGAAAGCAAAAAGCCCAAAAATATACTTTGAAAAAAAAAAAAAAAAATCTGAGGCACATCATCTCATTTTCGCCAAAAAGCCGTCAAAAAATGCCTCTCTTCCTTTTTGAAGCCACATTCTTAGGATAAACCTTTCAGATATTAGTTGTTTTCAGCAATTAATTTTAACATGATGATGAGAGATTTACTTTTTAAAGCTGAGCAGTCGTTAACTGCAGCTCAGCTTGCCACTGCAGCCCCTCTGAGACATCTGTGTCCACCAGACAATGACAGAAAAACACAGATTTTTGTTTTTCTTAACGTGATACTGATTTATTCACTGTTTTTTTGTTTGTTTTTTTTTTACTATTTGTCAGTGGTTTGGGATTCAAAATATGCAGTAGTGCGTCCTCTGAGAACTTTAGATGCTCTAACACAGTCTAACACACAGCCATCAATGCTGTGTGTCCCTGGTGTCAAATTTAGAGCTTCTCTATCCGACGCTCTTTCCTATTGGCTCTTCGGGATCCTGCTGTCTTGCATGTGCTGGCTTCTGGCATCTGCTCTGGTGTCATTTCTCTGTGCACATTAAGCAGCTGTGGTGATGTCATGGTTAAAGAGGTGGGCGATCTGAAGATGAGTGAGTTCATGGTCTCCATCTGGTCTCAAGTAACAAGTAATGAGATGGCTGTCCCAAAGTCCCGGTCCTGGCATCATGGACTGATTTTAATCTCATTGGGCTCCTTTCTTCTTCTAACAAGGACCTATTGTCCCTTTCATTATTGTCACCTTTAATGAGAATATCACAATTGGCCACAGAATAGACACAAGCTGTTACGTTTGTCTTTCTGTCTTGAAGATGCTTCCTGTGGTGCATATTAAATGATCCTTTTAAACCCACATTGCTGATTTGGTGTTAACATCTTCCATGTGACAGTACATAATTTAGGAGCTCACGCTGTCCTCATTCTGTCAGTCATAGATTCATCCTCTGTGAGGTTCAGAAAAAAGTGACTGTAGATTTTTTAATGGCACTCTGGATCTTTGTGAAGTGGAGATTTGTCCAGTGACAAATTCATTTGATTGGGATGAAGTGCTTCCTTTTGTTAATATGAATTGAAATGTGTCCTTTCAATCCAAGCAGGCCGGACGTCCTTTTAAAGAGTGGCTTTCAGCTGAGAGTCTAATCTTAGTGACATTCATGGTTGAGTTGGAGTTTTTTCCTAAATCTGTATATTCACGATGTTGGATTTACATCAGCGATCTGACTTTACCTCTCTACTTGAGGCACCTCACTTTCTCGACCACAGCTGCACACTCTGGGAATTTTAAACGGCTTTGTTCCACAGAAATTGTGCCAGTGTTGGCAGCTTCAGCAACAGTCGCCAGTTTATTCAATAAGGGGATCGTCTGTGCAAAGTGCCTATCAATGGCACAGTGCTTAAAGAGCCCACAGCGGTATAGGATTTCCATTCCAAACTAGGCCATTTGTTTTGTGTGTGTGTGCCCCTGTGCGTTTGTGTGTGCCCGTTGCTCAGCATGATGAGTGTCTATCTCCTCACACAGGCTGTCTGTCTAGCCTCTGCTCTGTGGGTTTGATTATGATGTATGCATGTGAGATGCACAGTGCTGTCTTTGTCTTCGCGCTGCTTAAGCTGCTTTGTGTATGAATGTGCCACATGCACAGGGACCTTTGTCATCCTTTGAAACAACCAACCCCCTTGTGTCGGCATCCCTGTTTGCTGATGATCTGAAAACAAACAAAAAAACGTTTTCAGGCGGCACCCAGCTCACGCCAGGCATCAGTCAATACTCCTCATATTTGAGAGGGGTCTGGAAAAGGCTTGCAGCAGCAGCCCACGCTGATGCCTTTTGAAATGCCACAGTTAAGCTCCACTGTGACAATGAATGACCACAGACAGCAACAGACAGACAGTGCCAGGCACATGCTCTGTTGTCCGAACAGAGAATATGTGAATAGGGTACAGTGACCAGCAACATGAAACTGCTGAATAATACAAGTGTCTGAATGTGACACGCTGTCTATTCAATTAGTGTCATTACACAGTGTTTAACAAATTCATGCTCCCAGCACGTCTGTACACTGAGACCATGAACTTCCCTTTCATTGTCAAGTCGGCTATACAGTAATTCTACTGTAAAAACTTTAACACTCCAGTTTACGATTTTCCAGTTGTAAACTGGAGTCTGTCTAGCATGACCACTGACAACAAGTTACAGTGGACCTTTTATCTAAATGCATATTTCATTCTATACAATGTAGCAAGATTTTCCATTTGTTACTTACTAACAACATCTTTAGATTATATCTTTAAATGGATAATGTGATGGTTTCATACTATGGCCTTTGTGACTCATGGACTAAAACTCAGATATGCTACAAAAAAGATGGCTTAGTAGCTCATGAAGTGATTTGGATAGAAAAACTTTTCATATTTCATTTGCAGTTATAAACTGGGTAGCTCCATGAGCATTGTATTGTGAATTGACTATGATGGATTCAGATACGCACTGGAAGAATGTGAACATTGTCTCAATACTGTATTTAATTTTGTTTTCTGTTGCAGGTGCTCAAGCAGCCAAGAAGTCTGGTATCCCAGCTCCTAGAGAAATATCCTCTACCATGACAAGAGACCGCATCTCTCTGAGGGACCAGTTAAGGAGCTCTTCCAGTAAGAGGATGGTTTCCAGTGCCAGCACATCCAGCCTCTCCACTCTGGCAAAGCAGACACGTAGTACAACCAAGACCCGTGCTGATTTAGAGGGTCAAGAAAAGGGCCTTCTGGAGTGCCAGGTCAAAGAGCTGCTGGCTGAGGCCAAGGCTAAAGACTTAGAGATCAGCAATCTCAGGATGGAGTTGCAGCGCTGCAAAGGTAAAGCCTCCACTGCTTCCTCTTCACCAACAAACAACTCTATCCCACGCCAGGAGCCTGCTGCAGACCGGGAGCAGGGACAGGTGGCAGAGGCCCTTGTTCTGGTTAAGGAGCTGAAGGAGAAGAATGGCAAGTTTCAGAGAGAGCTGGCAGCCCTTAGGGAGGAGAACCAGGAGCTGAAGGAAAAGCTGATCGGCTTGGAAACTTCTCCACTCTCTAGAACAAGCTCCCCTTCCAAGCCTTTGGTGAATGGCCTGCCCTCAGACTCTAACTCCTCAGCTCCACAAGACAGTCTCCCCTCTACCACCAGCCCACTGAGAACCTCTGTCTCCTCCAGCTCTGACATCACCAAGGACTCTCCATCACCTGACTCCTCAGAGTTTGAGAAGATCCCATCGTGTTCAGAATCAATGAGCAGTGGCGTCAGTGGTGAAGTCATTGCAACAGGGGCAGTAACCAATGCACAGGGGCAGGATGTGTCCGTGCAGAGCCTAACAGAGCAGATTCACAAGATGGAGGAGAGTCACCACAGCACAGCAGAGGAGCTGCAGGCGACCCTGCAGGAGCTAGCTGACCAGCAGCAAGTGGTGCAAGAGCTGACAGCTGAGAACGAGCGTCTGGCTGAGGAGAAGCGCCTCCTGCAAACCTCACTTCAACAGCAGAGAGAACGTCTGGAGGTTCTGGCCCAGAAGAATGAGGCCCTGGCTGGTAGACTTCAGGAGCAAGCCCAAATTCAGGCCCAGAAGGAGGAGGAGTTGGGTAACCAAGGGCCTCGGCTGGCCGAGCTGGAGCAGAGATACACTGAGTTGGTGGAGAGCTCACGCTTTGAACGGGAGAAGCTGGTGGACATCCAGCAGCAGCTGACAGGCAGTCTGCGGGCTCTGGAGGAGGAGCACCAGGAGGCCCAGGGTCAGGTACACTGCTTCAGAGAGGAGATGAACAGGCTTCAGGCCCAGCTGGACAGGGAGCTGGAAGTAGGTGGTCAAGCGGCACAAGCTGCAGAGGAACAGAAAGCAACAGCAGACAGTCTCAGACTGGAAAACAGTAGACTGAAGGCACAGCTGGACATTGAAAGACAAAAGGTGGGTGAACTCAAGGCCATGCAAAGTGCTAGTGACAGCACAGAGCTGCAGAGTCTACTGAAGACGGCCCACACTGAGAGAGACAGGCTGGAGGTGGAGCTCACAGAGCTGAGGCAGGAGCTGCTGCAGGCCCAGGCCGAGACTGAGCATGTGCAAGCCACAATGTCCAAGGTAGGGGGGATACAAGGTTGCAACTCAGTTTCATGTTTTGTTGTTTAAGAAGTCGTTGCAGATGGGAATCCAAGTCAGAATACCTCAGAGACCATTAGTTATTTATTACTGAATATACCATGCTGTTTGTTTGGAGACAAATGTTGTCAGTTCTCTGGTTAGAGAATGTGTCTGTATGGTTATAACATTCTCCACTTGGTTGCTCTCAGTGTTATGTATTAAGTGGTGCGTGTACAAGTTCAAAAAGTTTTTGTTATCTTGGTGTGCACTTAGTTGTGTTGGGTTTTTTTTGACAAAGCTCTCAGAAATTCCAAAAAAAGCCAAAGTTCAGTCATATAAAATCAGTTTGATGGTTTTTGTTCAGATTTTCAGATGTTCTGCCTGTAATGCAGTCATCTAATCGTCGAATAGCGCTGAAAGAGACTGAAACGCAACTTATTTGTCTGGTAATAGTTTGTCACTAATGATTAAGTGTGAGTCAAATGTGAGTCAAACCAGCGACCGTGACGTTTTTTATAATTCTTGGATCAATCGCTGCCTATTGAACGCGAATATGAGGACACACATGGTTTGAACATGACCATTAAACAGGGTACTGGTACTTTTGTTCACCACCACGGCACATTGACTCATTTTCACTCAAACTGAATTCATATGTTTCTCGGTAGTCACTTTGGTTTTCCCCGCAAATACCAGAGAGGTGTAGGTTTGGGGTCATGTTGCTCTACAGTGAGGCGTGTCACCATCAGCTTAGCAATGCTGTCATTGTTTAGCTATGACTGTGGTGCCAACAGTAGGGTGGTTCACCAGTGGGTGACCCTCTGACTCACACCCCTGTCCTCTGCTATATGGGTGTGAGGGTGAGGCCTCTCCATAACTTCACTGACAAACATTTTAATCTATTGGAGCCACATGCTGTCAGCTGGAGAGGGTCCTACAGAGATGCGTCATTTACTTATTTTAGTGATGTTTAGAGATCTGCTTTACAGTGTCATCTCTCTGTACGACTGCACTCATAATGCTACACTGACTTCAGCTTCAGCTCCGCTGGAGCAAATAACACAGTGACACTCTTATTTTCATGACACTTATTTACACTATGCCCAAACAGTCATTGTCAGACATGGTTGTGTGAACAGTACTGTGAGCTCTAGCGTAGCTAGTTTTTACATTCATTCTATTTTTTTTTGTGACTATTGTCATAAAATATCAAACCTAACTTTGAGAACTGTTGTTTAAAAAGTGACAGATGTGGTACCAGGGTGATGAATGTCTGTTGTTTGAACGGTGGGTGTGTGACCCATGTGCATTCAGAGAATCATGTAGTTTAGAGGTGGAGAATGCAACACGTTATTTTCCTTAACTATAATTTACAAATGCCCCATAAAAACACCTCGCATCCAGACCCTGGGTAGACACTACAATTTACAAATGTTCCCTAAACACACCATATCCAGACTCTGGGTAGATGCTACAATTTACCAGCGTTTACCAATGCATTAAAAAAAAAACCCCAGATACTTTAGACCTCACAACATCACAGCAGAACACACAACTTTCTGTGTGGCCAAAAATTAGTTCATTTGAAAAGAGTGAGATTAGGCGTACCAGTGTCACATTAACCTGGACTAAACGGAATAATTTTGATCTGCCTGTGTTGGCCAATACATTGAACCTACGTATGGTGAATTCTGGTGGACCAATGTGCAGTACTAGCACTGCAATATGCACTGTTGGAATAAAATATTTTTTTTACCACTTCTCGTGAAATGATTGTGACAATGTGCTTTATTCTTGATAGATAAACTGTATATCTTATCAAAAGGTTATTGATCAATATCTTCTAAACTTATCACTGTGAAAATTAAACCAACAGCCAGCACTGCTTCTTTGTTGTAACCCTGTAACCTGTATTCTCACATGTGTGCACATACACAGGTGGAGGCTAAATGCCAGCAGGTTCAGGAGTGGGCTGAGAGGAGGGAGCAGGAGCTCAGCAGCCAGGTGACTTCCCAGGAGGAGGCCAGGGTCCAGGCTGAGAACCAGGTGAAGGAGCTGAAGGAGACCATCTTTGAACTGGAGGACCAGGTGGAGCAGCAGAGGGCTGTCAACTGTCACACCAACCAAGCGGTCCTGGACATGGAGAGTATGTTTATTTCACTGACTGTTAAGTACTCTGTGGTGTTTTAATCTGCAGTCTAAGCTGGACAGAGAGAAGAAACACCTTCAAAAGTACCGTACATGAATCAGAACAATTCCAACAAAAACTGAACATGGAGGTAAAACGTACAGCTCGGCTGTGTGTTGAAATAGACTCTGTTAATTTAAGTTAAATGTACCATATAACTAACCCTATAAAGTGGAAACTGAATGTACAAGACAATGAGATGCAAAATTAGTGCATTCTGTAACTTTTTGTTTTCATTTCCCGTCCAGTTGAGAAGATATGAGTGGATATTTTATACTGGTCTTCAAAAAACCAATAAACCTTGCTGTATCTCCACCACCCCTGTGTAAAATTAAAACAGTGCGGGGGTTGGATAGTAGTTCTCATAAACCTTGAATTTGTCTTTGCAGATTTTGCCAAAAAGCTGGAGGAGCAGAAAGCTGAAGCAGAGCGACAACTGAAAGTCTTCAATAGACAGATGAAGGTAAGAAAACTGTAACTTGCAGACAAGCTGCTTTATAAGATTGATAATTCATTTTTTCAACAAGTCATTAGAATATTTTTGACCTAACAGCCTGAATACGCAAGTCAATTGTAAGTAAAACAAAAAGTTTATTATAAAGACAATTTAAAGAAAGTGTAACATGCTCCCTTCCTCTCTCTGTCGGTCCACCTTCGGATGTTTAATAAAAGCTAAAATTAAAGTTAAAAAAACAATTCGTGCCACCTCTGACAGGGCTGAAGAGCTTTGAGGAGATCTACAGTTGATTTTAGGACAAGTATATCTACGCCAGAACAAATCTGACTTTACTCTCTGAAATCAAATGACCATTTGTTTTACATCCATCCATCACCACCACATTCTGAATTAGTAACACTCACACAATAGGTTTTGGGTGGATTATCACTTTAGGGTCAGAATGATGATCCAGTGCTTACTGTTTCCCCGCCTGTTTGCCAAAGCAGTCGACCTTGGAGGAATCTTTCCACTGAGTATTGTTCCAGTGGCACTGTGGAACATGCAGGTAGAGACTGTTCAGTGTGTGTTTTTTGGCAGGCACCAGTTTTCTCCATGGTACCCCACCCTTCTCTTAACATCACTTCTGTTAGGTGTCTTTTTTTTATATATCAGACATGATCACAAGACAAGCTCACCAGAAACCAGGGCTGCATGATGTCCATAAAAGAAATCATATTGCTGTTACTGTGACAGATGATGTAATGAGTCGTCATTTTTGTATTTTATTTCATAGATGTGAAAATGATGTTCACGTGATTATTTTTTGCTGGGCCTTACAAGAAAAAGCCTGTCCCCCCTGGAGAGTATGATTTATAACACTGTACGCTTCATTTATGTAATGGTGTGATACATTTTGCTTTTATTGAACAAAAAGAGCAGCTGTAATTTGGACGTTCCATTTCAGTAATATTTCAATTAGCTGTTCAGCCGTACCAGATTATCATCCTCCTGGGTTATTTGATATTAATTTTCTCCTTTTGAGGTTTTTCACCTGAGTCACCAAAAGCTGAAAATTTGATAATGTTTTAAAGTAATAAATTCCCAAGCAACATTAAGGTATCACAATTGAAAACAATATCCAGTCCAAGCTTCTAATGTAGTGGCCACAGCCAAAAACAGTGATGCGCCAGGTGCTGGACTTCTCCTGTATACCACTGAGTATAGACCCACATATTTTTACTTCATTGCCGGGGGAGATGTCTCCTGTTATTTTTTCACTGTCTGTTGTGATTCAAAGATGGTTCTTACCAGCCTCAGGAGTTTTTCAGTTCTTTGTCTGAATTTGGATTTGGGATAATGTTTTACTTCCACAGATCCTGGTTTAAAAAGTCGACAGTATGGATTATATCAGGGTGGAACAGTCACAATAAAATCAAATTATATTAGAGGTTTGTATAGTTTTTCCTCTATAGTGTCCTGGGTAAATACACAAGAAACAACAATGGTTGGTGCATCATTTATTTATCAGGGCTATCAGAATATAAACTTCATTTTAGGACCTCTTAAGACTGATATTCATCTAAATCCAAAGAGTTCAAAATCATTGCCTTTGTAAGCTGATGATTACTAATTACATGAATCATCCTGTGCGTGTTTATATATGGATCTACAGGCACAGTATACATCCCTATGTTTGTATCCTCAGGATGAAAAAGAGGAGTGGCGCAGGTTCCAGGCGGACCTCCAGACAGCAGTGGTGGTGGCCAATGACATTAAGGTGGAGGCTCAGCAGGAGCTGCGTGCACTCAGGAGGCAGCTGCAGGAGGAGCA